>PVJC01042585.1:0-14861 GCA_004026665.1 Murina feae
ATTGAGTCTCTGAGAAAACAACAATATCCTCAGGCAGGAAATTATGAGGAAGAATTTTACATGTAATTAACAGGTGGAGATTTGCTATAATTAACAATGTTTTAACTTAACCAATGGGTGCATAGCTCTGACCTTTCAGAGCAACCAAAGTAGGTTAAAAACAATCAGTTTCTAGCATAAAAATAATCAGTTTCCAGCACTGTTAAGTTCCGAGGCAGCGAGATATTTACAAGTGCACACCTTCCCTTCCTCTCCCCCAAAAGAAACCCGAGGTGTGCCCCAGCCTGCGTTTGTCTTTGGATCCAAGCCGAGCTCCCGGGCGGGCTATGATGGCCAGTGTCCCTTCGGGAGTCGGACCCTCGACCGAGGGTGCTCCCGGGGTCTCGGGAGCCGCCCCAGAACTTGCTCTTTTCTGACAGCGTCCCACAGAAGTGCAGCTACATTCTACGTGTCTAATTTTGTTTTTGTTTTTTTGCAGGAAGTTGGTTTTGGAAATCGTAGGCTTCCGTGACCTAAGGCACGAACTGTGAAGCATGTGTGAGTAGGAAGCCCAGACCCGTCAGCTACCCGCCTCCCCACCCCTCACCGCCGCACTGAACTTGGGGCGCTGTGGGGCACAACTGCCATAGCGTTCAACGTTTGCAGCCTGGATTTCGGCTAATTCAACCAAAACACCTCTTGGAATTTTATTTTTTCCAAAGTCTGCGACGTGAGAAATCACTTCCAACCGGTGTGCGCGTGTGGCTCCCGCAAAGCGGACCCTCTTCGAACAGGGAGCCGCTTGGGGCCGGAAGGGCCGGCGCAGGGGGCGTGGGGAAATCCTTCAGGCCCCGCGAAAGGTGGGACAAACCTTTGGCAGTCGTGATTGTGATTGGTGGAGCGAGACGGACCCACAGTGGGTCTTGATTGGTTGTGACACACATTAGCTTCTCTATAGCCAAACCTAAAGCCGCTTAGTGAAGAATCCCGCCTGAAAGGCCTTGGATATCAGTGTTACGTGTTGTAAGGAAAACGGGGATTGGCCACTACGCTCGCGGACTCGGTCGGTAGTAAACACAACGATACTCCTGGGACCAGGGATTGGCCCATGTTCCGGAGCCTAGGAAATTCTTCCGGATTCCGTGCGTTGGTTGGCTGCTCTCCTGCCCCGCCCCCGCCCCTCTCTTGCTGATTGGTCGCAGTTAGACCCGAGGGGAGGAGGTGGAGTAGGCGATATCGCATTGCGTCACTTCCGTTTACTGTCGGCCGCCGCCGCCGAGTTCTCAGAGTAAGGCGGCCAACGGGCTGTAGGAGCTGGGGAACGAGAGGCGGGGTGGGCGGAAGGGGGAGGAAATCCCATCACGGAGACGCCAGTCTGGACGTTCCCGCCTCCTCCGGCACTGTCGAGTCGGGTCGGAGAAGGGTCATTGCTTTCTCCAGCGAGGAGGGGGGCGGAGCCCGGCTCAGGTGAGGGGACCCTGTCAGTGCGAGTGGTGCGAGCGCTCGGGCGCGCTCAGGTGGAGACGGCTGAGCACCAGGGGCGCTGGGCTGGCGGCCTCAGCTGGGTCGCGACAAGGCATCCGGGAGCGCGCAGACGCGTCCCGGTGCCCCCCGCCGGCCCTGCCGGTCTTCCTGAGCGGGTATTGTTACCCTTCCTAGCGGAGGGGTCGGGCGGCTGGGAGGCGGGTTCTGCGCAGGCGTCCCCGTGTCCTGACGCCGGGCTGTCCGTCTGCGGGATTGGGCGGAGGCTCCGGCCCCTTCGGATCTGCGGGCGGAGAGGTTGGTTACCGGGTTGGGGTGGGGTAGGTCTCCGGCCCGACCGCCCCGGGTCTGCTGCCCTCACCTGGGTCTTCCTGAGCGACAGTGTTCATTTCAGCCCCGCCAGGCCGGCGCGGGCTGGAGTCGGCCCTGGCTGCGGGCCCCGGAGGGTGGAGCCAGTGTTGTGGAATGGCCCAGTGCGTGCGGCCATCCATTGGATGCTCGCTCCTTCCCAGCTTCGTGAGAGCAGCCGGTCCACCTCCTCCCCTGGCAGATTTGCACGTAAATACATCAGACGGGGAATTAAGGGAGCATTGAAGATCAGGGTTTTTTTCCCTTCCAAAAAAAAAAAAAAAGGTCATTTGTTAGTAAGTCAGCCTGCCTTCTGTCATCGTGGAAGGTCCTGTAGAAACGAACTTCTGAAAGGAACACAGATTCTAGTTGGGAAAATTTCTAGGTGAAGGCAAAGAAAAGTCTTGATTACTAAGTCGAATGCTCAAGTTCTGGCTAATTTGAATGAATAGAGAAGTAAGAAACCCTTGGCATTCAAGAATTAACAATCTTTCTAAAGTAGATTTACAATTGTGAGTAACGCAAAACAGAGTAGTTTTTTTTCTTCTGTATTATTTATTAATTAGAGGCCCGGTGCAGGAGTTGGCGCACGGGTGGAGCCCCTAGGCCTGGACCCTTGGGACAGCTTGCCCAGTCCTGATTGGGGGTGGGGGTGGGAAGAGGGGGGAGGGAGAGCACTGACCCCCCAGGGGGCAGTCCCTGCCCTGAGCGTCTTCCCCATGGCGATCAGAGCACATCACCGCTACCAGCCAGTTGTCCCTTCTTCAGGTGTTAACGGTGGCTTAGGCTTTTATATAGATATGTAGATTATTATATTATTTTTCCATTCTAACAAATGACCCTACATTTGCCCCAAACTACTTTTCAGTTGTAGTAAATAGAAGGTATGACATACATTGGGATCTTCCTTTAGAGGTTGAAGAGGATGCTGTGCCTTCCTCCTCATTGAGGATTTGTTATCTTTTGGATGGGCTTTTGTGCCTTAGATAATTTTCAAAAGGTGGCCTGGGTGCTTCTGTTTTCTGGAGAACCTGCTTTTCGTATGCTGAAATCTTAGGGTTTCCGTGGTGAGGGTGGTTGGCCATCAGCTAAAATTGTAGGAGTAGGGGGAAGAGGTCAGATGGGGAGGGAAGAAAAAGAATTTCAGGTAAAAGTCCATAACCCAAGCGAAGGCCTCGCATTATTGCTTTAACCTCCCTTTGGAAATCCCAGCAAACTTGGGAAGACTGGCCTGGCCACTGCAGCTGGGTTGGTGAGCTGCCGGCTAATACTAATTGGTTGGAGACCTGTTCTGGGCCCTTGGATTTTACATAATAAACAAACCAGGACTAATAAAAAGTCCTGAAATCAACTTATTTTCTGATCTGCCTTTTTTCTCCTAAAAGTTGTGTCAAAACATACTGTAGTTAGCTGGAGGTACTGGCAAGCTGTTTTCTGGCTCATTGAGGTGTCTCTAGAAAAATTCTGAAAGTGGTAGAATTTGAAAGGAAAGCATCTTCTAATGGAGTATTTTCCTAAATTTATGGGTCAGCACTTTCAAAAGAAACTTTGTTACAAGACTATCATGAGAAGTTGAAGTACTTTTAAAAAATCAGTTGGATACAAAATGCATGTAAGTGTTTTAATATTTAAGTACTTAGCTTGAATTTTATTGAGTTCTTTCGTGTGGGTACGATTTAATATCTGTGCACAGTCAGATATGGCAAAGCTTGCTGTAGTGCAGAATCTTCAATCTGCCCCAACTACTTGGAAGGGAAGAGAAAAACTCAAGGTATTGATTTGATGATAGCTGTCAACTTAAAAAAAGTAAATTTATTGTAAACAAATACTTATGTTCATTTTAAGCCTATGGTTTTTACTGTGCTTAATTAACATTTCTCATACATGGATGTTGTCTAGTAGAGCTAGTTTTTGTTAGTGTAGCAGGTGGGGTGGAATGTAACACTACACTGCAACCTTTGTCAGAGTATGCAGTGAACTTCTCATGCTAAGAAACCAGCTGCTTCTGAGTGAACTATTGCCCTGTACAGTTGTTTTCATCATTTCACCACTGAATAGTGGCTTTTAATCTCAAGACTAATTTGGAGGGAGGAGAGAGTGAGATGACTTTTATTTGATTAATTACACACAATTTTGCTAAAAGCTTTGATTTATTTTGACAGTTCAAACAGATGAGGAATTTGTGTTGGAGCACTAACTTTATTGTAATTATAACCAATTAATTTTCCAAATTTGTACTCTGAAGTAAGTTTGTAACTGAAGGAATCCTAATGGAAGTGGTACTTTTTTCCTTATATAAATGCAAGTTAACAACATGTTTTGTTTATTTTACTAACTTAAAGGATGTTTGAGTGGAGTCTGCTTTTAGAAATTAGATTGTATATTCTGTTACTTTGTGTACTTGATAAGTTTACAAATGCTTTATTTCCAAGTTCTTAAATTTAATATGATTAGGGTGAATTGCTCTGCCTTTTCTTCTGAACATGATATTGTTAATTGGTATAATTGATTTTTCACTAAATCTTAATTAGTTGATTATAAATTAAAATCCACTCAACAGTCTTCCTCTAAAAATTCGAGACCTTCAGTTGTTTAGTCCTTCTGTTTTAGTCTCTAGTACAGCAGAGTGGATTTGAGGAAGTATGTGGAGAAGAAAACCCACTGTTTTGGGGTTCAGTTGTGAGAGAAACCCACAGGTAGTGCAAAAATCTAAACACACTTAATCACATACATTGTGGTCTTTATTTTGAGGAGAACCTCAAAAGCAACTTAGCAGGTAAAGTGTCAGTCACTTGCTAAATGCTAGTGATTTGATGATTCAGAAGTGAAGGAATATACTACTTTGAGAGTAAACTAGGTATGAAAATGAATTAAATATTTTTTTTTTCTACTGGAAAGGCACCATCACTAATAGTGTCCTTAAAGCTTTGGCATGGCTTTTTTCTTGATAAAGTAGTACCATTCATTAAGAATATTCTTGTCTGGCTGGTGTAAGCAGAAGTCATGGTTCGATTCTGGGTTTTGGGCTCTAGTCCTAGAGTGCAGTGTGCAGGAAGCAGCTGATCAATGATTCTCTCTCATCATTGATGTTTCTCTTTCTCCTCTGCCTTCCTCTCTGAAGTCAATAAAATGTATATTTAAAAAAAGAATATGCTTCTTGATCTATCAGGGATAAAAGGCAGTTAAAGAAAGCTCTTTTTTAAATTGCTGAGAAGTTTGTGTGCGTTGGGGGGGGGTAACTGAGGGATGGCAGGCAACATTTTGTAAGTAATAGAGGGAAAATACACTTAGACTTCTTAAACAGATGTTAAAATAAATATAGTTTCATATTTGTAAGTAGCTAAAAGAAGCCATTTATGGTGTTTTAATACCTTTATGAAGTTTTTATGATCTTTAGAGCTTTAACTGGCTATAGATGTTCTTTTTTCTAGATATCAACTAGCTGATTATTCTTTTGAAATTTTAGGAAAATGTAGTACCCAAGAAAGGGAAATTTCTAAGCCAGTTACAGTGTGAATGTAAAATTCTAAACAGGATAAAGCAGTGAAATTTGTCATAAATTATTTTAAGTGTAAATGTATTGTTTTCAGTTGGTCATGTATATAACTTGCTGTCTTGGGTATGCCCATACTTCAGACAGTACTCTCTACTGGTGGGCCACCACCCTGACAGACCACCTCGCTGACAGGCTTGGGCAGGCCAAGATTTTCCCATATGGCAAGTGAGCCTGTTACTAGGAATATACTTTTTTCCTCTCTCCTTCTCCCCAAAACTCTGATCCCTGATCGTTATTCTGCTCCAGTCTCATGGAAGGCAGCATTGGGAAGGAGCCAGTGGCAAGAGGCAGTGGGAGGAGAAAGCATAGCTCATCCTGCATTCTCCTCACCTTCCTAACTGGTCTGTTGGCCATGGTGAAGGCTTGGCAGTGTGATCGGTGGTGGTGGCATGTGGCATCGGTATCAAGGGAAGATTTGAGTAAGAGAAGAAGAGAAGAAAAGACCCTCCTGCCACCTCCTCCACAATCCTTGCTCTAATGTTCAGTCCTTGCGCTGTTATTTTACACACCTGTCTTTTCACTCTGAAACAGCGCTCCCCTAAGTCTTTTCTTTTTAAATATATTTTATTGATTTTTTACAGAGAGAAAGGGAGAGGGATAGAGAGTTAGAAACATCGATGAGAGACACATCGATCAGCTGCCTCCTGCACACTCCCATTTGGGCATGTGCCCGCAACCAAGTTACATGCCCTTGACTGAAATCGAACCAGGGACTTTTCAGTCTCCAGGCTGTCGCTCTATCCATTGAGCCAAAACCGGTCAGGGCCCTCCCCCAATTCTTGACCTTGCTTTTCAGCTTCATCCCCTTACTCTCTCGAGCCTCATAATCTTTATTCCTAGCCTTTGCTCACACTTGTAACTACATACTGTTCTCTCCTGAGAATTCTGTCATCATCCACCTGGCCCATGTCTTACTGGGGCCTTGCTCCCATTACAGCAAAGTGAAGTTTTATAGTTGAACTTGGGTTCATAACTCTTCACTTACTGTACTAGTTGGATGATGTTGGCCCTATCATGGGGATGACAATCGCAGCTTGACAATCATCCATAAGAAATAAAAGATGTAAAGTACCTACAGAATCTGGCTCTTAGTAGACATTTAACTCATCCAACTAACCCACTACCACCCAACTTGTCAGACAATTGGGATTTGTCTGATTTTTTTCTCATGATTAGAGTGGGGTTATGGGGTTTTGTGGGGAAGACCACAGAGAGAAAGTGCCATTTTCATCACATCAACACATGACGCCTGTAACATGCATACTATGAACGTGACTTATCACCATTGATGTTGCCCTTGGTCACTTGCCTGAGATAGTGTTTGTCAGAGTTCCCCATTGGAAAGTTACTCTTTTCCCCTCCCTTTCTGTATTGCACTCTGGAAGAAAGTCACTATTGCTCAGGCCACGTGTAAAAAATGGGGAGTAGGGAGTATGCTCCATCTCCTTGAGGGCAGAGTAGCTACATAAATTACTTGGAATTCTGCACAGGAGATTTGCCTCTTCCCTCCCATTTATTTACCTAAGCAACCATTTATATCAGGATGGACCTATGGATATTTATTTTACACTTTGGGTTATAATAAAATACTATTTTATCTTTTTGCTCAAACTGTTTCAGCTTTGGCCTTGAGAGCACTTTCTCCTGTTGGGCCTTATGTGCCTTTCACATATTCCCATTATTATATTTGTTTCTTTTAAGCACTTCCTGACTCTCTGGCACTATAAGATTCTGCAGGCTTATTTTGTGTATTTCCTGCCTCAGTCCTAGAATCAGTCATTTTTTCAAGGAGCCCTGGTTCCTTTTATTAGCAAACTAGAGGCCGGTGCACAGGATGGGGGAGGTGTTCCTCAGCCCGGCCTGTACCCTCTCCAAGCGGGGACATCCCTCTCACAATCCTGGACCGATGGCTCCTAAGCTCGCCTGCCTGTCTGCCTGATTGCCCCTAATTGTTTCTACTTGCCAGCCTGATTGCCCCCTAACCGCTCCCCTGCCAGCCTAATTGACATCTGACTGTTTCCCTGCCAGTCTGATTGCTCCCAACTGCCCTCCCCTGCCAGCCTGATCACCCATAACTGCCCTCCCCTGCCGCGACCTGCCTCCTCCACACAAGGCAGTGGAGACGCTAGGACTGGCCTCCTCCACACTGCGTGGAGCTGTGGGACCCCCAGGCCTTACCTGGAGCAGCTGCCAGGCCCCACTTCCGCTGTGCATGCAGCCATCTTTGTGGTGGCCATCTTATGACGATGTCATGCGCAAGGGCACAAGGACCACCAGGGTCACCTAGGCTTTTATTAGTATGGATGGTATTTGAAACCAACATCGGTGCACAGGGAATGCTCAGAGTGGCATTGTTATATATATTTTGCAAGTCTTTTTAATGTCTAGTTTAATGGAAGGACAGTTTAGTTGCAATGTAGAATCTGAAACTATGTCAATGAACTTTTTTTATTGTTACATTAAAATACATTAATTTATATCTTGCCCTTTGAATGGGTATCTTTTTTACCCATACCTTATTTTGTAACATAGCACCATGGTTACAACTTTAGTCATTTGGAAAATGTTGATTCACTTGAGTTATGCAGATCTTTCAGATGTTGACACATTTATTATATTTTTTAAAATCACATTTCATTAATATCACTAATAATTTGAAGGATTTGAACTTTGGGAAGTTGTCAAGCTCACAGTGACAAACACAGATTTTCCAGAATTACAAATTTTCACCTGAAAGCTCAGATTTTATCACAGGCAAGAAGTGCTGTCAGGTGTTTTCCTTGAAATGACAAGCTCATTTTCTTCATTTCCAAGAAAATGTCTGACAAATACTCAAGTCTAAATAACCATAGTTTGACACTCATTCTTCCAAGTAGAAATGGTGTTCCATGAAAAAAGCAATGATTGCTGTTTGTGATTCAGAAATTACACAAGTTATTTTCCTTGAGACAGCATCTTATTTCAATATGCAGCACAATGACTTCAGGTGTACTTCCTGTTTCAACTCACATAATATCAAAAAGGCACGCATGTATTCAAGAATCATGACTAAATAACAATAGTGAAGACAAAGTGAGATTAAATCCCTTGTAGAGTCAGCATTCTTGTAGTAGTGGCTGTGTGGGGATTGTTCTTACTGCCTAGTTTAAGGTCAGGTGTCCAGCCTTCTCATCAATTCTGTGAACAAACCAATGACCTTTCAGCAAGTTGATTTTTAGTTAAGTTAGCTAGAATCACTTTCTGTCGCTGCAAGCAAGAACCCTGACTGACCTGGTGCTTAAATTTTAAAATGCTTTTTACAAAAGTTATCTGAAAAGTGATAGTCTTTTAGTTCAAAATTGTATGCTAACTTGCTGTAATTATTAACATCAGTTATGAGTATATACTATCCAATACCTACCTTCCTACCCTTTCCTATTTTCCAGCCAGAATGGATACATAGCTTCCCCCACCTCAAACCTCTCCCACTTTTACCTCTGTCTAGAATATATTTTATATCTCATTTTATCGTAATCCAAAACAATACCAAGCTCTGTTGTCAAATCCACCATAAAGCTGTAAATAACCTTTGCCTTCTTTAACCATCATGTACACTTTATCACTTATGTGGCACTTAATGGTTATTTGTGTATGACTTGTTTCCACTAAGCATCTGTGACAGGACTATGGCATATAAATCTCTGTCCCACAGCACTTAAAACTTTGAATGAATGAATTTGTATACCAAATACACAGCACGTTCCAGGGCTGTTGAAATCTCTAGGGCTCTAAGTTGCTGGGCGTCTTCTCTTTTAGTGGGTCAGCTGTCTCTCTTTTCAGCTGTTAACCTGCAGCCAGCTCTTCCTCACATTCTAGATTTGATTTGCTAGTGCTCATCTTTAATCTAGGAAACTAGAAAAACTTGAATTTTGTTTGTTTAAAACAAAAAAGGGTTTGAGAGACTTTCCTATGAGGAAATCTTTCATACACAGGTTTTGATATTTATTTTGGATATTCTGAGACTTCTTGTTTTTGGAGAGAGTTGGGGCTCTTAGAAAAATGACTATTGAGTAATATGGTGTTATAGTTCATTAACATACAGTTGAAGTTTATCCAACAAATAATTTATTGAGGCACTTTGAGGGAGAGAGAGAAAATATAGTTTCTGGCCTCAACAAACTAGTTTTATTTTTTAAAAAGCACTTTGAATTTTCACTAGATATATAATAGAACACTAATGCCTTTTCTTTTTTTCAATATATTTTATTGATTTTTTACAAAGAGGAAGGGAGAGGGATAGAGAGTTAGAAACATCGATGAGAGCGAAACATTGATCAGCTGCCTCCTGCACACCCCCCACGGGGATGTGCCCGCAACCAAGGTACATGCCCTTGACCAGAATGGAACCTGGGACCTTTCAGTCTGCAGGTCGATGCTCTATCCACTGAGCCAAACCAGTTAGGGCTTAATACTTTTTCTTATTTAAATTGAGTTATGAAGTTCTAAGTCAGCTAATACACAGGAATGTTGAACTGGAAAACAAGGTGGCAAATTGGGGAGAGTTGGAGTGTAGAGCGAGGCAGTAAGGGCTTCTGGCATTAGCTTGACTTCCCTAGTGGTGCTCACCTTTACTCATTCACGGATTCTCTTCAGATTTATATATATATATCAGAGAGGAAGGGAGAGAGAGACAGAAAGAAACATCAATGATGAGAGAGAATCACTGATTGGCTGCCTCCTGCACACACACCCATTGGGGATTGAGCCTGCAGCCGGCCATGTGCCCCGACTCCGAATCAAACCATGACCTATTGGTTAATAGGTCGATGCTCAACCACTGAGCCATGCCAGCCGGGCCCAGAGTCCTTTTTAATAGACTTCATCTGTCCAGTTTCTGAGCCAGCCCTGACGGAGCAGAACCAGAGAGATTATGAAATTAGGCTGACAGATCTGATATCTGGGGCTAACCTTGGGAATCTGTATGCCTATCTAGTCCCAGCCTTTCCTGATTTCCACTTAGTCAAATCAGAACAATGAATGAATGTTCTTGGACTCCAAAACTTGGAGCCCTGTCGAAAGTCCTAGCCTACTTGACTGGGACTTGCCTGGTTTTGTTGTCTTATGTTTATCCTTATCTATATCATCTTTATAAGAGGAGGAAAAGTTCTGTTATTTTTCTGCTAGGATTTTATTTGGATTAGGGATATTGAATGTTAAGAGTTTCTTAGAATGTTAAGATGCTTCCCTATAGGTAGCAACTTTGCAGATCCTGCCGGGCAGACAGGCAGTAAATCACTTGCTGTGGTGGTAGATGATGTTTGAGTATGGATGTATTTTTCTTTATGAACTAAGTATATTATTGAAAAGCATGTGGGTAGGTCAGTATTTAAATCAGATAGTTAAAATGTACTATTAACTGGCTTGTTCTCCTGGAACACAAATGAACTTTTGAAAAAAATCAATCTAAGTAAAGCATCATTAGGAAAGTAAATCCATTGAGAAAACAGTCAATTCTTGATTATCCATTTTAATGTAATGAGCAGTGATATAAATATTATATATATATTTAAAATATTTTTATTGATTTCAGAGAGGAAGGGAGAGGGAGAGAGAGAGACAGAAACATCAATGATGAGAGAGAATCATTGATTGGCTGCCTCCTGCACGCCCCCCTTCTGGGATTAAGCCTGAAACTAGGCATGTACCCTTGACTGGAATTGAACCTGGGACCCTTCATTCCATAGGTCGACACTCTATCCACTGAACCAAACTGTCCAGGGCTAAAAATATTTTCTTAATTATATTTGGTTTGGAAATTGCTAAAACTCTATTCCTGCAGATAACAAATATTGTAAATATTGTGGTGTATACCTACTTGCTTTGGGTCAGATGCAGTTACAAATTGATAGTTGCTGTTTCTCCTCCAGCTATATAGACTTATAGAGTCACATTTTGAAATTGTTAAAGAGACGTGAAACTTTTTAATTTGATTTGAAGGCTTCAGACAGGCATCTTTAGGTAAAACACTCATCTTTTCAGCATGAGCTATTTTATAGCTTTTAGGTTGGACCTCTGAATTTGCTAGAATTGCTTTGAGAGATTTATAATTACCTTCCATCAGAACAGAGTAACAAATAGTGTGTTTCCCAAACTGAACTTTTTAAATACCTCTTTTAGATACAAAAGGTTTCAAGATAGCTGTGTTACTTAGGTTTTTCTGAGATTGTGCTTAGAGCCTCATAGTGTGATAGAGATCCCCCATAAACCAGGTTATGGTTAAAGGGTAATTCATTGGCTTGTGAAATTGGAAGTCCTAGGATGCCAGGATGTTGATGACATCAGGACATTGTCTTTGGCACTGCTTTGCACCATCAGTGCTAGACTTACATCTCCCTCGTAGATTGTGATCTGGGTGAAGATAGCACCAGCAGAAGTCTTGAGGGTAAACTCTAATTGGCATGGCTTGGGTCATATACCCATTTCTGAAACAGTCTCTGTAATCAAGGCCTTTCTGGATCTTTTGTCCACCTATGGAACTCAGAAATTTGGACCAATCTGATCTGTTAGAACCACATGGACTAAGAATGGTGAAAAGTTATTTTTCCCCAAAGGTTTAGTAGACAAAAAAAAAAGTGTTCCTTAGAGATAGTATTTGAATGTTGCTTTGTGGAAAGATGTTAAGTTCACATTGTTTCAGTTATTTGTTGCTCTGTAACAAACCACTTTAAAACAATAGTTTAAAACAATAAAAATCATTTTATTCTCTAACAATTCTAGGGGTGACTGGACTTGGCTAGATGATTCTCTCTCGGAGTCTGTCATATGGTTGTAGTCAGATTGTGACTGGGGCTGAAGTCATCTTGAAGGCAAACCTCATGCCTGGTGTTGACTGTCTGCTAGACTTCAGCTGGGCTTTCTCATGGCATGATGTTTGGGTTCCAAGGGAGAGCCAAAGACCAGGTGAAGACCTGTGTTACCTTTTATCCTTTTATGATCTAGCTCATAAGTCATATAGTGTAACTTTAAATATATATATATATATAATAGATTTCAGAGAGTGAGAGAGAAACATCGATGATGAGAGAGAATCATTGATTAGCTGCCTCCTGCACACACTCCACTGGGGATTGAGCCCGCAACCCGGGCATGTGCCCTGACTGGGAATGGAACTGTGACCTTCTAGTTCATAGGTCAGTGTTCAGCCACTGAGCCACAATCGGTCGGGCTACATAGTGTAACTTTTGTCATAGTCTTAGACTTGTCTGCTTCAAGGGGCGTGAACATAGATCCCATCTCTTGTGAGAGAAGTGTACATAGCACATTGTAAGACAACATGCAGGATGGGGGATCTTAATGTGGCCAGCCATCTTGGAAAATACAGTCTGCTTGTTATACACATTGCCTTATTTCCTGTGACTTATTTTTATACAGAACATGGAATATAAATTAGGCCATGGCAGTTCTTGGGTTGTCCTTATCACTTTGTTGCCTAATGTATCATAGTATTACTAAAAAAACTCAGACATTTTCCCCTTCCTGATAGCACCCTGATTTCCTATTTGTGAATTATCTTGACGCCCCCACCCCTTTTATGTGTAATCTTATTAGGTGGATAAATCAGCAACCAGCCTTCCACTACATAAGTAAAAAGCAGAAAGACCCTTCCTCTTTGTTTTCCCAGCACAATCAGGGGTGGGGATGGGTCCCTAAGCTCAGTATATAGGAGCTCTCCATGAAACTGTGAATCTTGAGCATGTGATGTCCATGCTGAAGGAACTGGTGGAGGCCTTTTATTGCAGAAGCAGTAGCTGAAGGAGACGCTTCCTACTCTACCAGTGTGACTGGATTTTGCTTCCTAACCCTTCAAAGTTTCTTTGACAGCTGTCTGGTTCTTTACCCTCCCAGGTCTTTGTTTTCTCAGATATCTTTTGCTTAAGTAAGCCAGACTTGCGTTCTGTGGGTTCTAAGTACAAAGCCTTAACTGACAGACCATTATAATAATAACAGCTAGTTTTATTTTATGCCCAAATTAATTAGATTTCTTTAATTATGCCAGAAAGCTCAATTGAAAATTACGTTGTGGCATATTATTTTGTTAATGACTTGTTAAAACTGTTTACTAATGTTTACTACAGCAGCACCTCTTAATGTAAAGTGGCATTTTAGAATGAAAGAACTAAATTGAGATTCCTTATTGACTTAATAATTTTGGGATAGCCGTGGGGGATTGGGAAGAAAACATATTAAGCATATATACAAAAATGTCCTTTCCTAACAGACAGTAGCATCTGTTGTCTATATGGTTGCACGTCACCTTATTCTTTAGTATAGTGTGAGTAGCAGATACTCTCTGGGCTCTAACCAGATCCCCATGATCCTTTTTATCGGTACTGTGCACCCGCTGTGCAGTTCTGTATGCTTTGCTTCTAATGACTTGCATCTGTGACGCTTTTGAGGCCTAGGTCTTCGGGTGGCAGGCATCACTTTGTGCCTGGGCCCAGAGAGCTGGCAGTGCCTGGCAGTTTCTGTTTCCCTGGAGAGGCTCTTAGCCGCTGACTGACTAATGCAGGGCTGCTAAAGACCAGTTCCTTTGCCTTGAGGTGGCTTAAACTCATTTATACTCCAGAGCTCTCCTACTAGACCAGGCTAAGGCTGGGATTTTGCCCCAAATCGCACCCTTGCTTGGCTGCTGCTGTTTCCTCTCATGCTCCCCACCCCCAGTTTCTCTTGGGAGCACCTCATTGATAAATGACTTGTACTTGAATCCTTCGCTCGTGGTCTGCTTCTGGGAAAACGTACCTAAGATGCTATAAATCTAAGCCTTTTTCATATTCATGGTCTTTGGAATCACTTTTGGGCATTACAGTAATGCCCTGCTATTTCCAGTTCATTCTTGGGATGGCATTTTGGGGATGGCCAAAATGCTAGTGCTTCAGCTGCATTTCTCATTTGGTTTAACTTATGGATGCACTTTTACCTTAATGAGTTACACATGTGTTACTGGATATTAAATAGCTTCTCTTAAAAGTCTTTTGGTGCCCTAACCAGTTTGGCTCAGTAGATAGAGCATCAAGCGTCGGCCTTCGGCGTGAAAGGATCCCAGGTTTGATTCCGGTCAAGGGCATGTACCTTGGTTGCGGGCACATTCCCAATGGGGGGTGTCAGGAGGCAGCTAATCGATGTTTCTTTCTCATTGATGTTTCTAACTATCCCTCTCCCTTCCTCTCTGTAAAAAGTCAATATATATATACTTATTTTAAAGTCTATTGGTGCATTCACAGCAACAGATTGCCCTTCTCTAACTCATCCTTATCGATCCATTCAGAAATATTGGTCAGTATATACTAAATTTAATTGCATTGCCTGACGTGATAATAGTAACTATTTCTTTCAATATTGGATCATTGGAAGCTTTTTCTCCTAAAATGGTTTAAATAACACAGGAATTATCTTTTCCATAGCATTTAATAGATATTCCCTATAAAACTATTTGGTACTGATGCTTTTTCAGAGGAGG
>PVJC01042586.1:0-14874 GCA_004026665.1 Murina feae
ATCCCATGCATGGAAAAGGTGCTAGTTTGATTCCCGGTCAGGGCTTATACCTGGGTTGTGGGTTTGATCCTTGGTAGTGCCATACGGAAGGCAACCATTGGATGTTTCTCTCTCTTTTTCCCTCTTCCTTCCTCTTTCTAAGCATGTCCTTGGGTGAGGATGATAATAATAATAATAATAATAATAATAATAATAATAATAATAACAACAACAATGAAATAAATTTCTAAAAAAATAAAATTAAGTAAATAAAATTAAAACTTCAGGTCCTTAGTCACACTATTCATATTCCTGATGCTCCTTTGCCACATGTGGCTAACACTTAACTGGAAAACATTGGAAAACATTGCTATTCTACTTAATTCAACTGGGCAGCACTGCATAGACCAGATGGGCAAACTTTTCCTGTAAAGGGCAGGTAGTAAATATTTTGAGCCTTATGGCCTCTGTCATAATTATTCGACTTTTCTGATGTAGTATTAAAACAGCCATAGACAGACAGTGCCAACAGATGGTCAAAGCTATGTTTCAGTAAAACTGTGTTTAAGGAAAATGTTGTTTTTGGTCCACAGGCTATAGTTTGTTGTTCCCTGTTTTCCATATTTCTGTGGCTTCCTCTTTAATGTTATGGCTGCAAACAATAATGTAAATGGTGCCAATTCAAAGTTTTAAAATAATATTTGACTATTGTCTGCCCGTAGACATCCTTAATGGACCATGTTATTTTAGGCAGAGAGATTCAGCCACCCCAAAACATGTCTTTCTTGCATTAAGTTTATTTTAAGTTCCTTATTTTTAAGAAACCACATATCTAGGTAAAGTTCTACACCTGAGTAGAAATTATCCTATTGTGAAAAAATTCACTTGCATAAGGAAAATCTCCATTTTTAAGGGGTCTCTCTTGCTTTACTAGAAAGAGGAGGATGACCTTATCTCTAGGAACTCTTATCAATGCAGAAGACAATGAGTTAAATCTATGCAACAGCCTTACCCTAGTTTGCTGGGCTTTTCCTGATAACCTCTCATAAAAAAAAAAACCTCTCTTACCACCAAAATCTCCTTTGGTATTTAAGTGAGAATAGTAGCTATTTTGGGGAATTACTGAATTTTCCTGGATCTCTCATGTGTACATGTTACTAAAATTTTGTTTGTTTCTTATTAATTTGTCATATATCAATTTAATTATTAGGCCAGCAACTTAGAAGTACAGTGCCAGTTTTATTTCTTTTCCTTTCTCTCTCCTCCATTGTTTTGTGTCTTCAATAGCATTACATGACATCAGTAAGTTGTGTTTAATTTCAAATAGTTGACCTGAATGAACATACATGGAAACTCCTGGTTCCATGGAAGGTTCCCTGCTGTGTGCATCTATAACTTTACAGAAAGCACAAAAAGGGGCTCTCTCAGTCTTTGTAGAAACTACATTAATTTAACATGTTCTCCCTCTCCTAGTTTTTCATGGTAATTATAATAGCTTTTATAAAACACATCTTCCTTTTAATTAGGATATCAGAGATCTGGATAAATAAGCAGAGGAAGAGACACCAATCTCTTATATTCTACCTTATATCAACTTAAGAAGCATCTAAAGCTGTAGAGAATTTTTATAAGAAGTTATTTTAGCCAAACTAATGATAATGCCAAGAAGCTAGATCTTAAGTGCTTCTAAGAATAACAATTTTTCCATTTTTAAAAATATGTTTTTATTGATTTCAGAGAGGAAGGAAAAGGGAGAAGGAGATAGGAAGGGAAAGGGAGAGAGAGAGATAGAAACATCAATGATGAGAGAGAATCATTGATTGGCTGCTTCCTGTACATCCCCCAACTGGAGATTGAGCCTACAACCCAGGTATGTGCTCTTGACCAGAATTGAACCCAGGACCATTCAGTCCACAGGCCAGTACTTTACCCACTGAGCCAAACCGGCTAGGGCTTCCATTTTGTTTTAATGCATTTGAAATTAAGGAGACAATGTAAAGAAAACTATATGAAGGTGGAGAAAAATCAAAGTGGAGGTTAGTTTTGAGAATAGTTAAGATCATGTATAGCTTCATGGGGGGTCTGAAAAATAAGCATTTCAAAGGTGTGCTAACATGCATGCACAGAAACAATGGACAGAGCTTGTTTCAGGCAAAGATAAGTCTTGGCTAAAAAATGATATGCCTGGGGCATGACTATTCACAGGTGACCTGCCCAGTTAGGAATTTATGATCAGATCACCCTCTGAGGTTACTTTCGTTAATTTTAGTACAACACACCTTTTTCATTCATTCTGATCAAACTGGTCAAGAAATCATCATGATAAATTAGATCTCATGTTATTTTTATGTCTTCAAGCTGATATTGGGATCTTCTTTCTGACATAATAAAAAGAATATAATATATTTGAAATAGAACTCAACAGACTTTCTAATGTTAAGTGTAGTATTTATTCTTTTTTTTTTCAAGTTGATGCCTAGTAGTCCCTCCTGCTCTATTACTTAATTATTTTTGCGAGTTCTCTCCTGACCTTTAGGTAGTGTGTCAATCAGGATTCTCTTCTTACATCCTTGTAGCCATGATATCATTAATAACCTGGTTATTATTTACAGGAAAGGAGTAGAAGGAAGCTTAGATAATATAGGCATGCATGCCATTTATACAACTTTTCCAGAAAGCTACAGTTTAACATTCTCCAAGTCTATTCCCCAAAAATCAGTGGGGGAAAGGACTGGGTGAAGGCAGTTTAGAGGCATGCGCAATTAAGTCTGGGTGAGGGGCTAAGATGTTCGCTTTTCAGTCACACCTGGAGTCAAGTCAGTGGCCAGAATTGGTGTAGCCACTATAAGCATGGGAAGAATTGATATTTAAACTCCTGAGCAAAGGATGTTCCCTCTCTTGTGTCCTTGGGCTCTTGGCCCTCTTGCTCTCTTGAACCTCCTGCTTCAGGTGGTATGCTCCCTGGCATTGGCCCATGTGGCTCATGGTCATGTGGGACCCACACAATGGACCGATGGATTAAATCTACCCTAATGCTATACTGGACTCAGCTCCACCATGGAACAGAAACTCTGGACACTGGCTTTGTTCTGGCCCTGCTGAATCCCCAGCTGTACCTTTACCCAGACAGGTTTAAAGACAATGGGACTGTAGAAACCCCTGGATGTAACTCCTTGAAGATAAAGCCTTTTATCATATCTCATCCTCCTGTGGGGGCCTCCTGAAGTGTTCACTCCAGGTAGCGGCACCTCAAGAACCCCATTCCCACTAGCGACAGAGGGGATTCCCACTAGGGATCCCGCTAGCCAGATCCTCCTGCAACAGTCATACTGTGTTTCTTCAAGTTCCTGAAAAGCATTTGGAACACTTTTTTGTCCTTGAACCCTCCTGGGTCATTAACATTTGGGCTAAACTTGCATGTGACACCTTCCGGAAATCTTCCATGTCCTCTTTCAGTTTATTCTCTTCTTTCACTATTATCTTCATGTAGACTAACTTACAATGAAACTTTCATTGGGCAAAAAGTAATAGAAATCATGTCTTTGATTAAAACCAGTATTGCATACTAGTTAGGAGCGTGTTTCTTAAAAAAGATCATACTTAAAAATCAGCATACAAGTTCACATATAGAAAATTTCCCCCTTTTTAGTGCATAAGTCTTCAATTCTGGACAAATGTATACAATCCTCATATTACATCCATAATCAATACGAATAGCTCTATCACCTCAAATAAATGTCCACTGCTCTTGTTATAGAAAAATTCCACTGGACAGAGTAAAACTGGCAAGGAAAAACTTATTAAGACAATACAATAGAGGTCAACACTATTGCAATAGGGAAATAATTGAACACAACTTCGCTGAAAGAAAAGGCAAGAGAGTATTTGAAGCTGGAGTGAACCAGTGGAACAGAACACCAGAAGTGAGGTTGTCAACATGAATAGACCATCTGGTTTGTTAATTGGGGCTTATCGAAGTTATGCCCCTATCCTTTCCTAGAGACTTGGAGGCTCTTTCTTGATGATTACATTTCAAATGGATGGCTCCCAGGTCCTTGAAAAATGCATCCTATGGTTTATAAAACTGGCAAGAATCTGGGTGAAGATTTACATCTCAGAAGGGAAGAGAAAAATTTACAACTGAATGTTTTCTGAAGTGAAAGAAAAGGGAAGTCTGAGATATACAGTTGGAGAAAACTTAAGTTTAACCAGGCTGAGGGGAATTTGAAGGTCTTAGTCACCCTTTGAAAATCAACCAGTCATTCTACTCCAGGCCTTTAGAAATTACTCAACTTTTTTTGTCTTGAGTTTTGCTGTTACAATAATCCTATATCATAAAAGGGTAATATGTAAATAGACCAAACGGCAGAACAACCTAACAACCAATCAAAGCATAATATGCTAATGATATGCTAAGGCTGCTCAACCACTCGCTATGATGTGCACTGACCACCAGTGGGGAAGATGCTCCAACCAGTAGGTTAGTTTGCTGCTGGGGTCCGGCTGATCAGGACTGAGCAAGATGGACCAGACATGCCCTGGAGTCCTCCCATGGTCCCTTCCCGGCCTGATTGTACACCAGTGGGGTCCCTCAGCCTGACCTGCACCCTCTCATAATCCAGGACCCCTTGGAGGATGTTGGAGAGCCGGTTTCAACCTGGTCTTGCATGTCACTCCCCTTGTGAGGGCAACAGACACAGGGCTCATGGTTGGTGAGCACTGCTGCAGCAGCGTGAGCCTCTACTGAATGGGAATGATTGGACACAAGCCCACGGCAGGCACAGTGGCAGGCACAGTGGGACCGGGATGAGTGGGAGCTGCAGGTAGGAGCTGCAGGTGGCGTTGGACTGTAGGTTTTGGCCTGATTCCTGCAGGCCACACAGAGGGACCCCACCCATGCACAAATTCATGCACCGGGCCTCTAGTATCATACAATAAAAACATGTATTCTATATTCTTTTGAGTCTGGCTTATACGCTGTATAAATCATTTCATATTCATTCATTGTCATGAGAGAGCATCCCTCAAAGGAGTCACTCACACAGAATCTGTGTCTTTCCATAATGCCAGGTTTATTACAAAAGACCTCCCCACCAAGCCAGTAGAGTCATGCATAAGTTACGCACAGAGAGGAGGAGCTTACACAGTAGAAGTAGCAGAGCCAGTGTCCAGGATGAAGTCTCAGTCACTGGCAGTGTCCACAAAAGGAGAGGTGGGCATTGGTTGTAAGCCAGGCAGCTAGGGTGGCAGCGGATGTCCAGTGGAGTGGAATTCTGACAGGACTTCAAGTATGACCCATGGTATAGCCAAGCTCCAGTGTTGGGGGTTATGGGGCACTGAGTTATTATAGCCCTCAAGGGGTTGAGGATGCATTCATTTTGGTCGGTGTCTGAATGGAGTCCTTATCCAAGTGTCCAGGCTTGTGGTTTTGGGCATTCTGGCCCCTCCTAAGGATGTTCCCTTCATACCTAATTACCTCAGAGTTGACATAGCACTTGCCATAACTGTCATGGCTCATAGTGTTTCCATATTATATTGTTAAAGTACTCAAAAGCCTGCTCTGCTCTTGCTGCATACATCCATGCTCTTGAGTCTATCAGTAGTTCATTGTTTTTATCGTTGAGTAGAATTCCATTGCTCAGGTTTAATGCACTGTATTTTCCCATTTCCCATTTAAGAGATATTTGTGTTTTTTTTTTCCAGATGCTAATAATTATAAATGAAGCTGCTTAAAAAATCATATACAACTTTTTATGAAAACATAGATATTTTTAATTGGGCAAATATCTAGTAGCAGAAATGTTGGATGAGACAATAAATTATGTTTAAGTAAATAAGAGAAAATAAAACTGTTTTTCAAAATACGTTTTGTATTCCTACTGTTGCTGTAGTATTGGGCGGGTGAAATCCCTCTGTCGCCAGTGGGAGTGAGTTCTTAGGATACCATTGGGATAAGAATTTCCAGAGGACCCCATGGGAGGATGAGATGTGGTAAAAGTCTATTTTTCCGGAGTTACAGCCCTCTGCATGCAAACTCCTATTGTCTTTAAACCAGTCTGGAAATGTGCAGCTGGGGGTTATGGAGCTGGGAACATTGTAGCATCAGGCTCGCTAAAGTGCACTTGTCCATTTGTGGAGTTCACATGCCTGAGGGCTATGTGGGAAAGTGCTGGGGAGCGTGACTCCTGCAACAGGAGTCCAAGAGAGCAAAAGGGCCAGGAGCTCAAGAGTCAAAAGAGGGAACTCCCATTTTTTTAGGAGTTTAATATGAAATCTCACAGTGCTTGCAGTGGCACGCCTCCTACACATCTATTTTGGAGAAGCCCTGTTCCCAGGTGTGTCTGACAAGTAAGTACTTTCCCATATCATCTAGACCTTACTTGGCACGTGTCTCTTGTTCAGTCCCTTCCCCCAGCGATTTGCATGGAATAGGTTTGGAGAATATTAACTGCAGCTTCATGGCAAAGCTGTATAAATAGCATGTCTATATCATTTAGTCTTCCCTTTGCTTCCTTCCTGTTAACAATGACCAGGTTATTAATAATATCACCACCAGAAATATATCAGTTTTAGTTGCCATACAAACTTGCTGAAACTTAGTATTGTCAGCTTTTCAGTTTATTTATTCAATTAGTTAATTTATTTTAGTTGTATTAATTAGTATGTAGTAATGACATGTTGTGGTATAAATGTGCAAGTCTCCAATGATTAATGATGTTTAGCATATTTTCATTTGTTTGATAACCATCTGTACATTTTCTTTTATAAAATGTCTCTTGAAATCTTTTGCCAACCTGTTTTTTTGTGTTGTTTCCTTAGATTTTTTTGAGAAAACTTTATATAATCTAAAAATGTTCTTTATCAGAAATGTCAGATATGTGATTTGTAAATATTTTCTCTCAGATGTTACCTGTCTTTTCATTTTCTAAAGCATGTCTTTTATTGAATAGAATCTCTCATTTTTGATGTGTAAATTTTTAACAAACTGATAAATTTGATATACTTCTAATAAATTTTATAATCAAAATTATTTTCTCCTATGTTAGAATTTTTATATAATTAAGTGTTATGTTTATGTCTATGAATATTTTTAATTTATACTTAGATAGGAAATACAGTATAAATCTAGATGAACTTTCTTGCATATAGATACTCAACTGTTCTAAAACCATCTTTTAGAAAGGATATCCTGTCTGTACTAAGGTTTCATGTCATTTCTGTTGAATTTTAATTTTATCACATGTGTGGGTCAATTTCTGATTGTCTATTTAGCTCCATTAATCTCTATGCCTCTTTCAAATAGCACTATTGTCTTCATTACTGCTACTTTTAAATTAGTCTTTTCTTTTGAAATTTATTGAGATATTGTTGACATTTAACATATCTAATTTTAGGCATACAACATGATAATCTACTCTAATAGAAGAGTAATATTGAAATTAACTGTTTCTCCAGGATGCCTAAGCCATGCCCACCAGCCAAGCCATGGCCACCAGCCAATCAGAGCAGCTGTATGCAAATTGACCCAGCCAAGATGGAGGCCGGCAGCCAAGTAGCGAGCAGTGGCAGGGGTGGGGCAGGCGGCTCTGAGCATCAGCGGGAGTGCAGGTGGTGGCAGGTGTGGCCCGTCAGGGTGCAGTGTGAACCAGTGTGACCTGGACAAGGTCCCCTAGACCCTGGAGTTCTTAGAGCTGCTGGGGCTAGACTACAAAGCCGGCTCTTAGGTGGGCGTCTTGCTCCCCATGGAGCCTCTGGATGGGTTCCCTGTCCACAGCCCTGCAGAGGCCCCAAGCTGGAGCCTGGGCACTTTGAGCCAAAGGCAGCAAAGGGAGGAAGCCTACCGTAACCCGAGCCCTGGAGCGCCCCGGGCTGTCCCTTGACTAAGAAGCCATGCCTGGCTGCGAGAAAGCACAGGCCAGGCTGAGGGGTCCCCCCCTAGTGCACAAATTTATTTGTGCACCAGGCCCCTAGTAAGTGTATATTGTGAAATGATTATCACAATAAGTTTAGTTAACACCTCTATCCTCTCACATAATTACTCTTTGGATGTGTTGTGATACCATTGAAGATTTAGTCTCATAACAACTTTCAAGCATGTAACACAATATTGTTCATTTTAGTCACCATATTCTACATTAGATTTACAGAATTTATTCATCTTCTTGCTGAAATACTGTACCCTTTGACCAACATCTTCCAATTTCCTCAAACCCCAGTTAGACTCTCTATTTTAAGAGTTTGGCTTTTATAGGTTGCACATAAATGAGAGCATCAATACTTGTCTTTCTTTGACTTATTAATTGGCATAATGTTCTGAAGGTCTATCTATCTGATTGCTAAAAGAAGGGTTTCCTTCCTTCTTATGGCTGAATAATATTTCATTCTGTGTGTGTATGTGTGTGTGTATGTAATGAAACATTATAAATTAATGTAATGATAAACATTTTTGTGAGTAATGCTGCAATGAACATGGTGGTGCAGATATCTCTTCCAGATAGTGTTTAACATCCTTTGGACATGTACTCAGAAGTGGAATTGCTATATAATATGGTAGTTCTATTTTCAATTATTTTTGAGAATTCTCTATACTGTTTTTTATTGAGGCTATATCAATTTTCATTCCCACTAACAGAGTACAGAGTTATCTTTTTTTCTACATCCTCATTAACAATGCATCTTTTTAGCAATAGCATAGGTGAGAGGTGATATCTCATTGGGATTTTGATTTGAATTTCACTCATGATTAGTTATGTTGATTATGTACCTATCAGCCATTTGAATGTCTTCTTTAAAAAAAATAAAGTCTTTTGTCTGTTTTGTTTATTATCGAATTATACAAGATTTTTTTTTTTTACATATTTTGGATATCAAATCCCATGTAAGATAAATGGTTTGTTATTTTTTCTTTCATTCTGTACTTTAATTCATTGACTTTGTATTATGTTGACTAGAGGTCTGACGCACAAAATTTGTGCATGGGGGATTATGTGTCCTGCAGCCCAGCCTCCACCCTCTTGTCTGGACCCCTCAAGGGATTTCTGACTGCCCGTTTAGGCCTGACTCCACTGGGATTGGGCCTAAACGGGCAGTCAAACATCCCTCTCACAATCCAGGACCGCTGGCTCTCAACTGCTCGCCTGCCTGCTTGCCTGATTGCCCCTAACTATTTCTGCCTGCCAGCCTGATCACCCCCTAAACATACCCTGCAAGCCTAATTGATGCCTAACTGCTCCCCTGTTGGCCCAATTGCCCCTAACTTCACCCCCCTGCTAGCCTGGTCAACACTAATTGTCCTCCCCTACAGGACTGGTTGCCCCCAACTGCCCTCCCCTGCTGGCCCTGTCAGCCTTAAAAGCCCTCCCTTGCCAGCCTGGTTGCTCCTAATTTCCCTCCCCTGTAGCCTGGTCCCCCAAAACTATCCTCTCTTGCAGGCCTGGTTGCCCCAAATGGCCCTTCTCTGCTGGTCTGGTCACCCCTAAATGCCCTCCCCTACAGGCTGGTCCCTCTCAACTGTCGTCCTCTGCCAGCCTTCTTGTGTCCACATAGGGGTGGCCATCTTGTATGTTGAAGTGACAGTCAATTTGAATATTGCATCTTATATAGGATTATGTTTGTATGTGTGTGAAGCTTTTTCATTTGATATAGACCCATTTGTTTATTTTTGCTTCCATTGCTTATGCTTTTAGAATTATATCCCCCCAAAACAATCATTGCCTATTATCTATGTCAAGGAGGTTGTTTCTTTCCCCTAAGTTTCTTCTAGTAGTTTTATAATTTTTCATCTTTCATTTAAGTCTTTAATCCTACCAGACCTGAGGCCCTGGACCTAACTGTCCCTTAAACAACACAAAGTCAATTCAAACATATGGGGGCAGACATTTGCAATTGTTAACCATGAGGTTTGACCATGATTGGCTGGTTATTTTTAGTTTGTGATGCATTTTTCTTCACGTACAAAGTACCGAAAATTAGGTACAGCAGTATAGTGGCAGATTCGGAAATTACCGAAAAATCGGTACAATGATATTTTATAGTTAATCCATTTGAGTTCATGAGTGGTATAAGACAGTGGTACAATATCATTCTTTTGAATATCAATATCAAGTTTTCCAAACACCATGATTAGAGAGAAATACTGAGTCCTTAAATCAGGTAGTGCAAGTCTTCCCCCTTTGTTCTTATTCTTCTTCAAATCATATTGAATATTTTAGTTATCTTGTGTTCTGTGTAAATTTTAGAATCAGTTTGTCAATATCTATAAAATTCCTTCTAGTATATTAATCAAAATTGTGAGTATATAGGTGTGTATGAATAAAATGGACATGTTCATATTATTGAATTTCCAAATCCACAATTATGGGGTATTTATTGGTTTGCTAGAGCTTCCATAATCTAACACCACAGACTGGGAAACTTAAAAAACAAAGCTTTATTTTCTCACAATTTTGGAGTCTACACTCTAAGATCTCAGGGTTTGTTTCTGCTGAGGCTACTCTCTGTCTTGTAGTGGTGGCCTTTTCACTGTATCATCACATGTTTTTTCCTCTGTTTGTGTCTGAGCCTTAATCTTTCCTTTTTATAAGGTTATATTGTATGAGGGCCCAACTCAATGCCCTCATTTTAACTTATTTACATCTTTAAAGATAAAGTATATTCACCAAATATACTCACATTCTGAGATACTGGGGGTTAGGACTTCAACATCTACATTTTGGAAGGAACACAATTGACACAATATTTTTTTAGGTTTATTTATTTAGGTTTTTATTACTTTTACCCCTGTTGGTAGTTTTAAAATGAAGGTATTTCAGATGTTTGAATATTTTGCATAACTCTGATGTAATTATCCATTTGATCATACATGTTACTCACCATTTTCAATAGTTAGCATATTAACATTAACCATAGTTACAATATCTGGTTCATCTGGTCCTATTGGCTTCATTGGCTCTTAACACCTTTTTGTAACTCTTGAATTTGTTTTATGTCTTATATTATTTTTTGTTATTAAAAGATGATGATTGTGTAGGACAGTAGAAACTGAGGTATACAGGTGTGATTCTTTTTACGCATAGAAAGGAGCATGTATTTCTTGCTGCTAGACCTTTAGTGTGGCTGAGATTTGTTGTGCATGTGTTTATCTTTAGTACATCAAAGGCTTTAGATTCCTCTGTTGATAACTTGTACTTATAATAGGGACTTGTTAACCTGAAGATTTTTCTCAGAGTCTGTACAGCCTCAGCTCTAGGACTTGCTTTCCGCATCTTTAAAGATGTAAATAAGTTAAAATGAGGGCATTGAGTTGGGCTGGTGTCCTTATAACTGGTGTCCTTATAAAAAGGAAAGATTAAGGCTCAGACACAAACAGAGGAAAAAAACATGTGACGATACAGTGAAAAGGCCACCACTACAAGGCAGAGAGTAGCCTCAGCAGAAACAAACCCTGCGATCTTAGTGTGTAGACTCCAAAAGATCAGCGGATCTTTTCCATGTTATTATTCTCTTCTAACATTTGATCACTGTGACTTGTTGGTCAACACTTGTTAGCCTGGGGGGAAGTTAGTGAGCTGTTCCCTGTTGTTCTGACTATGCCTCTTAGGGACATACTGTGCCCCTGGCTTTAAATTCAGGGCTTTCTCAGTGATCTTACCTTGATATCAGCAGTAGGTCTTGAGCTTACCAAAGTATTCATTTTTCTGCTCAGCTAGAGATAGAGAATCTTCTCTTGTCCTATCTCCCCACTGCAGTGGATATCCACCAGAGTCCTAAAAGTATTATAACTTTTTTTTTTCACTTTCTCCAGAGGATTAAGGCATTTGTTCTCTTGCTGAGACAAGAGAAAACATGCCAGGTAGGACTTGTGTTTTTCCTAAGGAAACTACATTTTTCTTCTCCTGCATAATGGGAGACACATTCCTTACTCTCCTGTCATCCTAAACAATCTATGAGCACTCAGTGAGGTATGTGGAGAAAACAATGAAAGTGGCTGCAAAATCCCAATGTGTCTGCAACTTCCTGGGTTCCATATACTCTTAATATCCCACACTCATCCTATTGAGCTGAACTCATCTTACTGCTGCCTGGTGGCACTTACCCTATTTAAACAAATGCTTGCTTCCTTAGAAGTGCCTGGATTTGTTCACACTTGGGTTAGTTGATTGCCTTACACTTACCAGATAGGTTAAAGTGAATTTTTGTTATCTGTCAATTGCTCAGGGAGCTTGCTGTATTTACTGGTGTAAATATGAGTGATGTTAAGATGTTATTTTCAGCTTCTTACAGAGTTAGCAGAATTTGGAGTCTCAAGGTCACTGGCTATTTAGTGAAACATTTCAAGGGACATTATTATATTACCAGAGGCCCAGTGCATGAATTTCATATATTACTGGTGCATATATTACCAGAGGTCCGGGCCTAAACTGGCAGTCAGATAGTCAGACATCCCTCTCATAATCTGGGGCTGCTGGTTCCTAACCGTTCACCTGCCTGACTGCCTAATTGCCCCTACCCCTCTGCCTGCCTGCCTGCCTGATCATCCCTAACTGTCCGCCCCTGCCAGCATGATTGCCCCTAACTGCCTCCCCTGCTGGCCGGATCACCCCTAACTGCCTCTGCCTTGGCCCTCGCCACCGTGGCTTTGTCTGGAAGGAAGGCAGGATGACCAGAAGATGTCCAGTTTGACCCGGTTTAATTAACATATTATCTTTTTATTATTATAGATTAGAGGCCTGGTGCATGAAATTCATGCATGGGTGGGATCCCTAAGCCTGGCCAGTGATCAGACCCTATCGGGGCCATCTCGCCCAGTCCCTGCTAGCTGAGGCCTGCTGGACAGGGGGAAGGACTGGGGGAGGTTACCTGCATTTAGTATCTTCCCCCTGGTGGTCAGTGTACAACATAATGACTGGTCAACTGGTTGTTCCAGTCATTCGGTCCTAACGGTCACTTAGGCTTTTATATATAGAGATTAGCTATACATTTTAATATTGGCTATTTAATTTCCTATGACTCAGTTTCTTCAGCAAACAGAGAAAACATTTACAAGTACTACATTCAAATGTTATATTTATATGGTCAAAATGGCAAAGAGATAACTCTATGCTTTCCTCCTTCCATGACTCCATCTAAATTACAATTGAATAATAGAACTACCATTGAGAAGAACCTGAAGACTAGTTGAACAAAATTCTTATAACTGAGAATGTAAAGAAGAAGCTGGTTAGGAGAGTGGAGAGCAGAATGAGCAAGCCCCACACACATGGCACTGCAATTAGGAATCTTAGGAGTTGCAAGGGGTATCTCAGTGGGGAATGTCCCCATCTGAGGGCATCAGTGCTGGGAATAGGAGTCCCCAAAACACCCAGCTGTGAAACTCACTGAATGGAAGACGATATTTGCCAATGATGCATCTGATAAGGAGTTCCAAAATATATAAGGAACTCATACAACTTAACAAAGAGAACACATACAAACTAATAAATTAAAAGATGGAGTGAATACCTGAACAGACCTTTCTCCAAAGAGGACAAAGAGATGGCTGGTAACCATAAGAAAAGACACTCAACATCACTAATCATCAGGGAAATAAAAATCTTAACTAATAAAAGTGTAATATTGAAATTAACCGTTTCTCTGGGATTGGGTAAGCCACGCCCACCAGCCAATCAGAGCGGCTATATGCAAATTAGCCCAGTCAACATGGAGGCCGCTACTCACAGACCTGAGTAAATGGTAGCTTCCATTGCAACAGGAGTGAAAGTGAAACTGTGGCCTGTTCTGCTCATCCTAGCTCAAGTAAAACACACATTTGCAACAAAATAACAATCATAGAATCCTTGGGAGCTGAAGGAAACAGCAGGCCTGGCCTCATCACTAAGTAACATTGTGTCTTTATAGATACTACGAGGTCAAGCAGAGAGGAGGTTTCGTTAGAAGGCTGGCTTAAAGGAACAGTGCATCAATTATAGAAGATAAATCCTAGAAACCTGCGTCCAGCCAGTCTTGCTGGGACATTGGGTCAATGGGAGCTGTGGGCAGCCTTAAAGCCTGAAAGCGCCAATCAGCCCATCACCCACGCTGGCCACAACCCAATGGGGTGAGAGACATTCCTGGGGGGCTTGGCCAGCCTGGAGACAGCCATCAGCCCCTTACCCAGCCTGGTCAGGCATGCCAGCAGGTGGACATCCCCAGAGGGGTCCCAGACTGTGAGAGGGCACAGGCCAGGCTGAGGGACCTCCCGAGTGCACAGAGCGGCTGCAGGGCGGAACAGCGCAGGACCCAGGACCCATGAGTGGGAAAGAGGCAGTAGGGTTGGCAGCCTGCTTGGAGGCTCCCCAGGCCCTTTGCGGAGCACCAGGGAGCACAAAGAGGCGGTGGAGGCTGGAAGCCTGCTTGGCAGCTCCTCAGGCCCATTGAGGGGCACCAAAGAGCAGGAAAGAGGTGGTGGGGGGTCAGCGGCCTGCTTGGTGGGCTTCCCAGGCCCTTTGTGGGACACTGGGGAGCGGGAAAGCAAGGCAGCAGGGTAGCGGTGAGTAGGAAAGAGGCATCGGGGGGTCGGCCTGCAGGGCGGCTGCCCAGGCCCTTTGGAGGACACTGGGGAGTGGGAAAGCAAGCTCATGGGAGCTGGGGGCCTGCTTGGCGGCTCCCCAGGTCCCTTCCGGAGATCAGGGAGCAGGAAAAGGCTGGCCTGACCATGAGGTGGGGTTTTCCCTGCTTTCTGGTGGCTGGAGGAAGATGGGTAGTAGGCAAGCTTGGGAGGCAGGCAGCACCCAGCCCTGGCCACAGCTCAAAAAAAGAGAACAACATGCAGTGGAGGGCAAGAGTTTGAGAGATCAACATAGAGGGGGTGCCTGCTCCAAGTCTGGGGGCAGGCCCCCCGTAGGTAGATACACACAG
>PVJC01042587.1:0-14888 GCA_004026665.1 Murina feae
GCAAATTAATCATCACTCTGAGACACCTAAGCCATGCCCACCAGCTAAGCCACACCCACCAGCCAGTCAGAGCAGCTGTATGCAAATTAACCCAGCCAAAATGGCAGCCAGCAGCCATGGAGCTAGAGCAAACAAAGGCTTCCATTGCACCAGGAGTAAACTGTCTGCCTAGGCCGGCTGGGCCTCTGCTCAAGGAAACAATGTTTCAATTATAGAAGCCATGGAGCTGAAACAAACAGGAGGCTTTGTGCCTGCCTAGGCCTCCACTCAAAGTAACAAAGTTTCAATTATAGAAGATAAATAAATCCCAGAAACATGATTCCAGCCAGCATCTCTGGAACGTTGGGTCAATGGGAGCTGTGGGCAGCCTGAAAACGGCCCTCAGCCCCTCACCCAGCCTGGCCACCACCCCAGTAGGGACCCGAACTGTGAAGGGACTGTGGGCATCCTGAAAATGGCCCTCAGCCCCTCACCCAGGCTGGACAGGCACCCCGGTAGGGTCCCGAACCCTGAAGTGGCTGTGGGCAACCTGAAAACGGCCCTCAGCCCCTCACTCAGGCTGGACAGGCACCCTAGTAGGGACCTGAACCCTGAACGGGCTGTGGACAGCCTGCAAACAGCCATCAGCCCCTCACCTAGGCTGGCCAGGCATGCCAGCAGGTGGACATACCCGAGGGGTCCCAGACTGCGAGAGGGGACAGGCTGGGCTGAGGAACCCCCGCCTGAGTGCACAAATTTTTGTGCACCAGGCCCCTAGTATATAGATAATGAAACTAAGGTTCAGAGAAGTAACTTGTTAAGGGTTATACTGCTAATAAATGGTAGAATCCTGGTTCAAATGCAGATATGTCTGATTCCATCTATTCTCTTTTCCTGTGCCACACAACATTTTCTACACTTACATTATATGTATCCCTACTCCTAGATGGCAATAATGGTATATACATTTAAATATATATATTTATTTTTTTAAATTTTTTTTATTGCTTAAAATATTACAAAGAATAGTACATATGTCTCCTTTTTTTCCCCCCCTTGACTTTCCCCTGGCCTCCCCTACCCCCCAGTGTTTTGTGTCCATTGATTATGCTTATATGCATGCATAAAAGTCCTTTGGTTGATCTCTTCCTCCCCCCATCCCCAACCCTCCCCGGCCTTCCTGCTGTAGTTTGACAATCTTTTTGATGCTGCTCTGTTTCTGTATCTATTTTTGTTTATCAGTTTATAATGGTCTTTATTATCCATAAATGAGTGATGTCATGTGGTATTTTTCGTTCATTGATTGGCTTATTTCACTTAGCATAATGCTCTCCAGTTCCATCCATGCTGTTGCAAATGGTAAGAATTCCTTCTTTTTTACAGCAGCATAGTATTCCATTGTGTAGATGTACCACAGTTTTCTAATCCATTCATCTATTGAGGGGCACTTAGGCTGTTTCCAAATCTTAGCTATGGTAAATTGTGCTGCTATGAACATAGGGATGCATATATCCTTTCTAATTGGTGTTTCTGGTTTCTTGGGATATATCCCTAGAAGTGGGATCATTGGGTCAAATGGCAGTTCCATTTTTAAATTTTTGAGGAAACACCATACTGTCTTCCATAGTGGTTGCACCAGTCTGCATTCCCACCAGCAGTGCACGAGGGTTTCTTTTTCTCCACATCCTCTCCAGCACTTGTCGTTTGTTGATTTATTGAGATAGCCATTCTGACAGCTATGAGATGGTACCTCATTGTTGTTTTGATTTGCATCTTTTGGATGATTAGTGACTTTGAGCATGTTTTCATATGTCTCTTGGCTTTCTGAATGTCCTCTTTTGAAAAGTGCCTATTTAGGTCCTTTGCCCATTTTTTGATTGGATTGTTTATCTTCCTTTTGTTAAGTTGTATGAGTTCTCTATAAATGTTGGAGATTAAACCTTTATCAGTGATAACATTGGCAAATATGTTCTCCCATGCAGTGTTAAATATATATATTTAAAGCATACGTATAGATAATGTGTGCCAAGGAAGGTTAAGATAAATAAGCCTGTAAATCAGTCACTTTAGAATAATTTAGTAAAAAAGGAGACTTATGTACTCCTTGGTTTTCACTAAATTGCTCAAGTCTGTAGTCTCTCTGAATTCTTCCAGCCTGTCAATGGAACTAAGGTAAATTTCAATAGGTACTATATGTGTTAAAGTTCAAGATCCCTTACAAAGCTGCACAACAATTCTAAAGATTGTGACAGTGCTAACATTTCCTTCTAGTCTCAGTTTAATGATTATCTTTAGCATATTAAATTTAATACATTAAATATATATGAGCATATTCCACTTAAATATATATTTAAGTATATGTACAACTAGTCTTGTAAATCAAAAGAATATATGTTAACTAAAGTTTTAACTTTGCCAGATTCCTGATGATAGCAGTTAACAGTATTGATTGAATGCTTATTATATATCTATCTATATAAAAGGCTAATATGCTAAGTGTTCGTCCTAGTAATAACATCTTTTAGCAATGCGAAGCTTCCTCTCCTTAGCGACGACTAGCTCCTTTCAGTTTCTTCAATTCAAGAACACGACTTGTTTTATAGCCAGGTGGAAACATATCACACTATAACCAAATGTCTGTGAAGTGTTTTCCCATGCCTCATCTCATTTGATCCTCACAGAAGTCCTGGAGTAGGTAGATAGGAGACTCAGTGGAATTGTATTTTCTCTTCATTAGCCAGAAAACAGAGATTTAGAAAGCTTAGAAACGTGACCCGACTGAAAAGAAGTAAGAAATGGTGGACCTTGAAAATTACTTCAGGTTTTCTCACTGTACAGAATATAGTCAAACACTGCTGCAGTTAAATATTTTACCCTTTGTTCTCCCTGCCTCATCTACAATAATAATCTGCTTTGTGTTGATATTTACTGCTGTGTTGCTGACAATTACCTAAAAGAGAAGTTAGGGTGCTTCACTGGGCTGGAAAAAGTTTAGCTAAATCAGAAAGCAGGTCTAATTAAGCAACTATATTCTTCTATGTCTATAAAAGCCTAAGTTGACTCATGCGTGCACAATACATATAAAGCTCTCTGGTGCCAATTGCACAGGTGTGTTTCCATCTGTCATTGTTGATCATGAATTTGGTTGACACTTCTATTATAGAGAAAGGGCAAATAGCAATATTAAAATAGTTATAATTAATTTCCTTTCAGTGTGCACTAATTCGTGTACTGGGCCACTAGTTGTATAATAAAGCTCTGTGGCAAATGCTTTAAATCAAGCATGTCAAACTCACAGGCTGCATGCAGCCCACAATGAATATTTTTGTGGCCCAGCCAATATAACAGTACGTAAGAAACCTTTTAATAAAAATTTCGTAATTTAATTTTTACAATATCCTGTTATATGTAATTATTAATAACGAACTACAACATTCACTAATGACTGATTACTATAATTGTGTTGCATTCATTTCCCTTATGTACCTTACATGCAGGCACACCATTTCTCTCCACTAATACTAGTGACGAATATTTTAGCAGCTGATTGCCACATCATTAATCTTGGACTTACTTGTTTGGTGTGCACAACAGGAAATATTTCGCTTTCAGAGAACAAGAAAAATAGGTTTATTTGCATTATGCTTATCTGTGCTTATTCAGTGTCTGATAAGTTAATGTTCAAGAAAAAATATTAATTTTTATTTTAAAATGTTCTATTATTTTATGTTAATGATTACTCATTCATTTCAGCCCTTTGTATTCAGCATGTCTCTATCAGAATAAACCTATGTTTCTATGAAAATTTAAGCTTTTGTTTTTTTGTGGCCCACATAAACTTAAACCTTGTTTATTTGGCTCCTGTTAGCCTTTGAGTTTGACATGCTTGCTTTAAATAGATAAAATAATGAAAGTAGTTTTTAAGTCACTCTAACTAGATAATTATCCTCTGGAGTAGTGTCTTGGAGAGGCTATATGCTTGATCAAAATGTGTTTTCTGCTTCTTCTTTTCAAGCTGCCTTCAGATGAGAAAACTGGAGGGTCAGAGAAGTAACTTGCTGCCCCCATTTGTGTTACCCCAATGTGATTTACCTGCATTATTCACCAAATAGTATTCTAAATTATTTAACCTCTTTGTAAAAATCATATCCACCTTCAAATAATCAAGAGTGGATACTACTAATATGCAAAAGAACATATTGCCAATTCTTGTCACAATTTTATAAAGTTGTTTCATACATTTTTCTGTGTTTGAAAAGTTTCATAATAAAATGTTTTGGGGAAAATGTTCCATGAATGCTTTTAAAATTGGTAATATCAGCCTGGCTCGTGTGGTTGTGGCTCAGTGGTTGAGTGTTGACCCATGAACCAAGGGGTGCAGTTGGGGTCAAGCAGGCCAGCACAGCGGGGGGAAGTTGAGGCAAGCAGGCTGGCAGGGGAGACAGCTGGGGGAGAGCAGGCTGGAGGGCGGGGCAGGTGGGAGCAAGAAGGCCGATGGAGGGGCAGTTGGGCGCAATCAGGTCAGTGGGGGGAGGTAGTTGGGGGCAATCAGGTCAAAAGGCAGGGGCAGTTGGGGTGAGCTGGCCGGTAAGCAGAGTGGTTAGAAGCAATCAGGTAGGCAGGCAGGTGAGTGGTTAGGAGCCAGTGGTCCAGATTGTGAGAGGGATGTGCCAGACTGGAAAGGGTGCAGGCCAGGCTGAGGGACACCCCCTAGCCCCCGTGCATGAATTTCTTGCACCCGGCCACTAGTCCTATCTAGTAAAAGAGTAATATGCAAATTACCTGTCACTCTGAGACAAAGATGGTGGCGCCCATAGCAATGGGTCAGGACGCTGGCGGCGTCACCCTGTCAACCTGAGCCCAGCAGACATTGCCTCGGCAACCTGTGAGCCAGTCTTGCTGCCCTGGAGCAGGCAAACACTGCCAGCAGGCAGCCCCCAGAAGACCCTGCTTGCGGGTCACTGTGGTGATCTGGGAGCAGGCAAGGCTGGCCAGGCCATGGGTCAGCGCGCAGGGCGGGCCTGCCTGCCTCCAGGTCACTGGGGCGAGATGGGGATGCAGGCAAGGCCAGCCTGGCCGTGAGCAGCACACAGGGTGATACCTGCCTGCCTCTGGGTTGTTGGGGTGAGATCCCAGTTCAGGCAAGGCCGGCCAGGCCGCGGGGCAGTGTGTGGGGCGGGGCCTGCCTGTCTCCCGGTTGCCAGGGCGAGATTCAGGAGCAGGCAGGCATGGCCGGCAGGCAGCACCCAGCCCTGGCCACAGCTCAAGGGAGAGAACAACATGCAGGCGAGGCCAAGAGCCTGAGAGATCAACACAGAGGGGTGCCTGCTCCAAGCCTCCAAGGTGTGCACTGCTCCAAGCCTCAGATGCAGCTGGGGGCAGGCCCCCAGTGGGGAGACACACACAGGGCGCCTGCTCTGAGCCTCCCCAGTGCAGCTGGGGGCAGGCCCCCAGCAGACACACACACACACACAGCGCCTGGCAGACTGGGGCTATCAGTAGGACATCCATTGAGGGGTCCCAGACTGTGAGAGGGGGCAGGCTGGGCTAAGAGACCCTCCCCTTCTCCCCATGCACGAATTTCGTGCACTGGGCTTCTAGTAATATAAACCTGATGCTAAAGTTTTACGTATTGAGATCTATAATTTTCTCTCTTATTTTTTAAAATCTTTATTGTTCAGATTATTACAGATGTTCCTTTTTTCCCCCTCATAACTCCCCTCCACCATTTTCCACCCCACTCCAGGCCTTCCTTCCCCCCCACCCCACAGTAACCTTGTCCATAGGTGTAAGCTCTTTGTCCAATCTCTTCCCACCCACCCCCCCACAACCCCTTCCCCTCAATAATTGTCAGTCTGCTCCCTTTCCATGCCCCGGATTCTATTACATTCATCAGTCTGTTTTATTCATGAGGTTTGTTTTGTGTTTTTTTGTTTTGTTTTGTTTTTATATTTTATTGATTTTTTACAGAGGGAAGGGAGAAGGATAAAGAGTTAGAAACATTGGTGAGAGAGAAACATCGATCAGCTTCCTCCTGCACACCCCCCACTGGTGATGTGCCTGCAACCAAGGTACATGCCCTTGACCGGAATCGAACCTGGAACCCTTCAGTCCACAGACTAATGCTCTATCCACTGAGCCAAACCGGTCATGGCTCATGAGGTTTTTTATTCATTTGATTTTTAGATTCACTTGTTGCTAGATACGTATTTGTTGTCACTTTGTTGTTCATAATTTTTTATCTTTACCTTTTTCTTCTTCTTCCTCTTGTTAGAAAATGCCCTTCAGCATTTCATATAATAGTTTTGGTGGTGATGAACTCCTATAGCCTTTTCTTGTCTATGAAGCTCTTTATCTGACCTTTAATGTTAAGTGATAGCTTTGCTGGGCAGAGTAATCTTGGTTGTAGGTTCTTGCTATTCATCACTTTGTATATATATCTTTTTAAAAAAATATATTTTATTGATTTTCTACAGAGAGGAAGGGAGAGGGATAGAGAGTTAGAAACATCGATGAGAGAGAATCATCGATCAGCTGCCTCCTTCATACCTCCCACTGGGGATGTGCCCACAACCAAGGTACATACCCTTTACTGGAATCGAACCTGGGACCTTTCAGTCCACGGGCCGACGCTCTATCCACTGAGCCAAACTGGTTAGGGCACTTTGTATATATCTTGCCTGCATAGTTTCTGTTGAGAAATCAGCTGATAGTTGTATGGGTTCTCCCTTGTAGGTAACTAACTCTTTTTCTCTTGGTGCTTTTAAGATTTTCTCTTTGTCTTTTGCCCTTGGCATTTTAATTATGATGTGTCTTGGTGTGGTTCTCTTTGGATTGCTCTTGTTTGGAGTTCTCTGCGCTTTCTGGACTTGGAAGTCTATTTCTTTCACCAGGTAGGGGAAGTTTCCTGTCATTATTTCTTCAAATAGGTTTTCAATATCTTACGCTCTCTCTTCTTCTGGCACCCCCATAATTTGGATGTTGGTATACTTGAAGTTGTCCCAGAGGCTCCTTACACTATCTTCATATTTTTGGATTCTCTCTCTCTCTTTTTTTTATTTTTTGCTTTTCCAGTTGGGTGCTTTTTGCTTCTTTGTATTTCAAATCTTTGACTTGATTCTTGGGATCCTCTAATCTGCTGTTTGATCTCTGTATATTATTCTTTATTTCAGTCAGTGTATGCTTAGTATCTGATTGGTCCTATTTCATATCCTTGAGGGTCTCACTAAATTTCTCGGAGGTTTCTAGAAGATTCTTAAGTAACCTTATAACTGTGGTTTTGAACTCTATATCCAGTATTTTGCTTTCATCCATTTCTTTCATTTGTGACTTGTTTCTTTGTCTACGCATTTTGGCTGCTTCCCTGTGTTTGTTTCTATGTACTGAGTAGCTGCTAAGTTTCCTTGAGTTGATAGAGTGACCTTGTGTGGTAGGTGTCCTATAGGGCTCAGTGGCTCAGCCTCCCCTGTCACCTGAGGTGGATGCTCTTGGTGCACCCCTTTGTGGGCTGTTTTCACAGTCTTGTTGTAGTTAACCCTTGATTGCTGTTGGTATCACTGGGAGGTATTCACCTCCAGGCCAGTTGGCTGTGGTGACTACACTGTGTCTACACTGGAAGATCTGTTGTACAGGAGACATCCTTATGGGGCAGGACTTGCTTCAGTGGGGCTTTGGTGCTCACTGAGTCTGCCTCTTGAGTGTGACTCTTATGGATGTGAAGTGTTGTAATCCAGTATGGTCTCACTCTGACCACTGGGTACACTTGGCTCTTGGCTCTCCAAGGAGGTGCAAGGTCAGCCATTGTCTGGGGTTACCCAGCAGGAGCTACAGAGACATCTGCAGATTTCTCCTCTTTGGATTGGAAGTGTCAGATGAGGCCCAGCTGTGAAGCAGGGCCAGCAGGGCCTTGGGCCTACTTTTGGAAGCTCTGGGGCTCTCTAACTCAGCTGCAGTTTGACAGGTTTTAGGCGGAGAAAGGACAGGCCATTCATATGCAAAAGCTGATGCACACAGCTTGAGTGGGGTTGTAATCTGGGTGGGGCAAGGTCTCTGGGAATCACCAGGGCAGAGCAAACAGCAATGGCTGCCAGTTGCACCAGAGAGGTCCCCAGGTCTCCATGTCCACACCCCTGTGCAGGAACAATGCTTGCTGCGAGCACCTCTGAGAGAAAGCCACCCTCGCATTCCTGTCCCAATGCGAGACAGTCCAGTTTCTCTCCATATATTACTAGGACCCCCAGAGTTTCACCCAGAACTGGAGTTCAGAGCAAGCAGGAGCTTGTATCTCCCTCTCGATTAAAAGAGCAGCACATCCAGCCCTGACTGGTTTGGCTTAGTGGATAGAGTGTCGGCCTGCGGACTGAAGGGTTCTGGGTTCGATTCCGGTCAGGGGCATGTGCCTTGGTTGTAGGCACATCCCCAGTGGAGGCAGCTGATCCATGTTTCTCATCTATGTTTCTAACTCTCTGTCCCTCTCCCTTACTCTCTGTAGAAATAATCAATAAAATATATAAAAAATAAAAGAGCAGCACATCCAGGTGCCAGCACTTATTGCGCCTCCACACCTCTTACCCATCTCAGTGCACTTTCTTTACCTCTCTAGATATGGAGCTTCCATTCAGCCAGCTTTCCCATGGTTTTGGATGGTAGTTGTTCTGCCTTTTGGTTGTAATTTTGATGTGGTTGTAAGTATAGGCAGCAAGTATAGGTGTTTACCTATGCCACCATCTTGGTTCTCTCTGAGATTTAAAATTCCCTTATCATAATTTCTGCTCATTCTATCTGTGTCTCAGTGCTCAAAATTTTCCAGGAAATGTGCACTTATGAGCTACGAATCAGAATAAGAATTTTGCCATCTAATGTTAATGTGTCTGTGTTATACTGCCTACTTAACCTAAATCGATACACCTTGACATGTTCAGATATGGGATTAAATTGAAACCTTTTGAAACATAGGTTATATCCTTGAATAGCTAAATAGACTTTCTAAATGATTGAGGGTTTATAGTCCCAGATGAATACCCCATTTATCTGGAAGTCATATTGCTGGTTACCTCAGCTATCTACAGACTAAAGCAGAAAGAAATAAAAAATGCTTTGGGGCAAATTTCCTTGCATTAATGTTTCTGTACTTTAGTCATTGAAAGAACTCATTGAGGAACCCTCATTTAGAACATATTGATTCTTTGACCCTGGCAAATTAAGAATTGATCATCTGCCCTGGATGGAATGGTTCAGTGGTTGGAGCGTCGGCTGTTCACTAAGTGTCTGAGGTTCGATTCCCAATCAAGGGCATGTACCTGAGTTGCAGGTTCCATCCTCTCTGGGTAGGGACACATATGGGAGGAAACCAATCAACGTATCCCTTACATAGATGTTTCTTTCTCTCTCTCTCTCCCTCTCTCTCTCTCTTCTCTCTTTCTCTCTTCTGTCTCTCTCTCACTCCTTCCCTCCTTTCCGCTCTTTCTGAAAAGCAATTTAAAAAAATATCGTGTGAGGATTAACAAAGCAAAACCAAAAAAGAATTGATAATCTGAAGGGGCAGGCTGTCAACTACAACCCAAGCAGATCCAATGATAGCAAAGGAAAATTTAGCTTAAAATACATTGTAGCAAATACAGTTATTGGTCATGGAAAAAGACAGATGATTCTTCAGTATGTTTATTTTTGAAAAAAGGAAAAGATCTAGAAAGATTTCTTTCAAATACAGTTAATGATGTTTTATATAGTGCTTTCAATTTGCGGAGTGCTTTTTATGTATATTGTCTTATTTCATTTTTTCAGCAATCCCTGTGAAGGAAATATAAGTATTCACATTTTACAGATTAGAAATATTAGATTTGTGGAGTAATTTGTCTGGTGTCAAATAACAAATAAATATTGGAACCAGGACTCAAACACAGGACTGATTTCTAAATCTCAGTCTTTCTTCCTTTTTAAAATTTCTTTGCTCTTTTAATTTCATTACTTTGAATTACAGACCCTTAAACTTAGTAATTAGAAAAATTCACTTAATGTACACTGACCCAAATAGTCCAAGAATAACCCATTTTACTAAAGATATGTATACAATATCAAAAGGCACTGTGATAGTCACTAAGATTAAAATCAGTAATTAACTGAGGAGCCTGAAATTTCAGCTGTAAAAACAAGACTAACATTTAAAAATATGTGGAAATTTAATTTGTGGCATAAACAAGTAAACATTGATCTTAACTAAGTGTCTATTCCCATTTTTGTTTTTTACAAGCATCCTGAACAGAAACTTTAACATTAGTGTGAAGACTTTAACTAATGAGTGCAGAAGAGGCTCAATAGAAATAAAATGTTCAAGAAGGACATGCCACAGGAGATAATTATTTAATACCTGTTGCATGCCAGGCACTATGTCAGGTGTTGAGTGTACAATATTAAACACAAATGTTGTTTGCATGGGGTGTATAGTCCAATCGGAGACATAATAAACATATAGGATTATAACTTGTGATAGATTCTCTGAGGGGGGAAAACCACATCGTTTTCAGGGGAAAAAAAGGAAGGCATCTACTTTAGCTTGGATGATAAAAGAGAGCTTTTACAAGGAGGTGATAATTAGGCTGAGAACTGAATGATGAGGAGGCAGTTCAGTCATATAAAGCTAAGACTCCTCAGCACTGCCCAGGAATTCTTGAGTGTTTCTCTGATCATTATTAGTGATCCTAATAATTGTTTCAGGTGTTTTTTGCTCTTCTCAGGCTTTCTGTCACTTATTCTTAGCAAGAAATTTGAAACCATCAAATGGAATTCCATTAATTCCATGTCAACACTTTCAAATTTTCTTTAGTGATCTCTTTAAAATTGGAGAAACTGGATCTGAACTTTGTATTTTTAAGACAATTGTTGAGTCGCATGAAGTTGTAATAAATAATACAGATGACATCCTCCTTCTTCAGTGGTAGTGAAACCATAGTACAATATCACAACCAGGATATTGACATTGATATGGTCAAAATTTCCATCTCCACAAGGATACCTCATGTTGCCCTTTTTTAAAAAATGTATATTTTTATTGATTTCTGAGAGGAAGGGAAAGGAAGAGAGAGATAGAAACATCAATGATGAGAAAGAATCATTGATTGGCTGACTTCTGCATGCCCCCTCCTGGGAATCAAGCCTACAACCCCATCATGTGCCTTTGACAGAATCGAACCTGGGACCTCTTAGTCCGCAGGCCAATGCTCTAGCCACTGAGCCAAACCAGCAGGGGCCATGTTACTCTATTATAGCCACAATCACTTCTCTCCTTCTCCTACCCCCTCCATAAACTCTGGCAACCATTTCTGTTCTCCATTTCTGTAATTTTGTCATTTCAAGAATGTTACATATGTGGAATTCAGTATAGATCCTTTTGGGATTTATTCTGGAGGCTCCTCGAGATTGTTAAGTTTATCAATCATTCCTTTTTATCTCTGAGTAGTAGTCCATGTTATGAAGTACATTTGTTTGTATAACCATTCATCCACTGGGATAAATACCCAGGAGTGCTCTTGCTGGGTTGATAGTTGCATGTTTAGGTTTTAAGAAAAATGCCAAACTGTTTTACGTGTGGTAGTACCATTTTACACTCCTGCCTGCAATATAGGACAGATTCCGTTTCTCCACATACTTGCCAGCCTTTGGTGTTATTAAAAGTTTTTATTTGAGCATTCTCATAGGTCTTAGCTATTATTTCTTTTAGTACTTTTTCAACCCTGCCCTCGCTCTCCTCTCCTGGGAATTCAATGACACAAATAGCTCTCATCATTTTTTTTTTTCAGTGTTTTTTTTTTTTTTTCTGTTTAGATTTGAGTGATTTTTGTTTCATCTTTTAGTTTACTGATTCTTTCCTCTGTTCCTTCCATTCTAGTTGAACCCAGCTATTATTGTATTTTTCAGTTCTAAAATTTCCATTTGGTTTTTCTTAAGGTCTTTATATTTTTGCTGAGGCTTTCCATTTTTAATTTGTTTTAAGCATGTTTGTAATTGCCTACTTAAGCATTTTTTATGGTGGCTCCTTTAAAATATTTGTCAAATAATTTTAACATGCTTATTATCTCACATTGAATTTATAGATTATCTTTCTTTTCAGCTTGAAACCTTACTGGTTCTTGGTATAACAAGTTGTTGTTGTTGTTGTTATTATTATTATTATTATTATTATTATTATTTTATCTCTTAGAGACTTAAAGAGGTTACTGTGTTCACTTTGAGTTCATCTGACAGGGAGGGACTATAACCTCTAGATCCTTTTAATAATATTTTAGATCTTATTAGCTAGTAGTTTAATAATGAACTATAGACATATGTGCTAACTATACATGTAGATATGTGTTTAATAATGTGTTATAGTGACTTAAAGGGATAGTCTAGAAATGCATTATTAACAAATTTAATCCCCATATCTTGTAGTGTAACACAAAGTTTAGACCTCACTCATGGTGCCTAAATGCTGCCAATTCATGGAGGGTTCTGCTCCATGGTCACCCTAGGATGTAGGCTGATGGAAGCTCCACTCTCATAAAGGTTAACTTTCTAGAATTTAAAGGCTCCTCATTTGTCATAGCAGGAAGATAGAATGCACTGGGTCTCAGGTGCTTCAGGTTACAGCCCATTTGCCAAAACTCGCTAACCCCATCTAACTCTAAGAGTGTTCTGGGAAATGTAGTGTTCAGGAAGATGAGGAGAACCAGATGTTAGTTTCAGTAATGTCTACCACAGTCCTGAGTCTTCCACTTGCTAGCTATGGTATCTTGGAAGGTCACTTTTCTAAGCCCCTGTTTACTCACCTATAAATCGTAGATAATATTTTTACCTAGGTCAGTTGTTATACATATAGTAAAGGAAACATTGTCATGTGGGAGTGCTTTGGAAATGTAAAGTATGCTGGAAATTTTAGCTTTTCTTTAACCATTTTTTGAAGTTGAAGTGCTGCTTTTTTTTTTTTTCCAGGTCTCCTGAATGATGGAACTGTAGGTATTTTTAGGGGCAACCAGATGCGCTTAAAGAGAGCTTGCATTCGCAAAGCCAAGATCTCTGCTGTTGCTTTTCGGAAAGCCTTCTGCCATCACAAATTAGTGGAACTTGATGCAACAGGTGTGAATGCTGACATCACGATTACAGACATCATCAGCGGGCTTGGCAGTAATAAATGGATCCAGCAAAATCTCCAGTGCCTGGTGCTGAATTCATTAACTCTGTCCCTTGAAGATCCTTATGAGCGGTGCTTCAACCAGCTTTCTGGCCTTCGAGCATTAAGCATCACCAACGTTCTCTTTTACAATGAAGACCTGGCTGAAGTTGCCTCATTGCCAAGATTAGAGAGCCTGGATATTTCTAACACCTCAATTACAGACATCACTGCTCTGCTGGCCTGCAAAGACCGACTCAAGTCCCTAACCATGCATCACTTAAAATGTTTAAAAATGACAACTACTCAGATACTGGATGTTGTTCGAGAACTAAAATATCTGAATCATCTTGATATATCAGATGATAAACAATTTACATCAGACATAGCTCTTCGATTATTAGAACAAAAAGATATCCTACCCAACCTGGTCTCCCTGGACGTTTCTGGGAGAAAGCATGTGACAGATAAGGCTGTTGAAGCCTTTATACAACAACGGCCCAGTATGCAGTTCGTAGGCTTGCTGGCCACTGATGCTGGTTACTCTGAATTTCTCACAGGCGAAGGGCATTTGAAGGTTAGACTTTAAAAACATATTCTTTTTAAGGTTGTCTAATGTCTTAGTTTCATAATACTCCATTAAAATGAATGTCTAATAATATATAGACCTTGCTGTAGAGTCAGAGTCCTAACAAAAATTCCAGCTTGCTTACTTTATGACCTAGAGCAAGCTATGATGTCATTTTTGAGTTTACATTTCTTTATTTATAAAATGGATATCATTCCTACCTTGCAGAATTCTTTTGAAGATTAATAATTATTTATGAAAAGTACAAGTCACATAGTAGGCCCTAGAAACCCTAGAGATTTAGAAAAATCTTTAAAAATCTACTGCAGCCCTAACTGGTTTGGCTCAGTGGATAGAGTGTCAGCCCACGGACTGAAGGTCCTAGGTTCGATTCCAGTCACGGGCATGTACCTTGATTGCAGGAACATCCCCAGTAGGAGGTGTGCAGGAGGAAGCTCATCGATGTTTCTCTCTCATCGATGTTTCTAACTCTCTATCCTTCTCTCTTCCTCTCTGTAAGAAATCAATAAAATACTTAAAATCTGCAGAAATGTAAAATTTTGCTTTTCTTAGGTTCCTTATACCTATTTTAAATTCAGTTTAGCAAGCATCTATTGAGCTTAATACAGTTTGGCATTCAAAGATGAAAAAGATATAGGAGCTAAGTCTGATAGGAATGGTGATGGTTTGGTCACAAAAAAAACAAAAACTATAAAGCCAAGGATAGCTATCTATACTAATAATTCTATACTAATAATAGAGGAATATGCAAATTGTCCAGGATGCCGTCACAGTAACAGTGACGACTGAACAGCAGGCTGTGTGGGGCGACCAGGCCGGCAGAGGGGGTAGTTGGGGGTGACCAGGTGGGTAGGGGGTGCACTGGGGGTGACCAGGCTGGCAGGTGGGCAGTTGGGGGTGACCAGGCCAGCAGGGGGGGCAGTGAGGGGCAATCAGGATGGCAGGCAGAGGCAGTTAGGGGCGATCAGGCAGACAGACAGGTGAGCAGTTAGGATCCAGCAGTCCCAGATTGTGAGAGGGATGTCCAAAGGGTCCCGGATTGGAGAGGGTGCAGACTGGGCTGAGGAAACCTTCCCCTCCCCCGTGCATGAATTTCATGCACCTGGCCTCTAGTAGTTGCTATAAGAAAGTAGAAGAAGTTTCCTCTAACTGGAGATTTTGGGGCTTGATGGAGAA
>PVJC01042588.1:0-14880 GCA_004026665.1 Murina feae
TGAGTCTGGCTGAGCACATCAGAACCTCCACAACTGCCTTTGCCAACAGATATTGATTTCGCCACCCGCAAGATCGCAGTCCGCCTGACTCAGACGAAGATCATTCAGCAGGATGGCGATAACTTCAAGACGAAAACCAACAGCACGTTCCGCAACTATGACTTGGATTTCACCGTGGGGGTGGAGTTTGATGAGCACACCAAGGGCCTGGACAACCGGACTGTGAAGGTACTCAGCGGGGCGGGCGGTTTCATACGCACACTCTCGAGGGGCTGGCTATTTGGCTTCACAAAGGGAAATCAGAATGGACCTAATGATGCTGGCACCAAGCAACATTATTTTAGGGAGGAAGGGGCAAGCTAGCTTCTGCACTAAGCTTACAAGCAAAGGAGCGATTGGAGGGTGCGGCCCCTCCAGGGTCTGGCCTGGGCTGGCAGGGCAACGAGAAGAGGACCCGGTGGGATGTCGTAGGGAGGACTCCACCCTGTGAGCTGAGCAGTGTAGCTTCCTCTGAGGGGCAGCCTGCTCAGCACCAGCCACACTTTGCCACGAGGGACTGATGCCTCATGTTCACAGATTATTTTCCCCAAGAGATGTTGAGAACTCATAGGTTTTCATATGGAATAGCTCCATTTTAGATGAGCTCCCCTGGTTTATTTTTTTAAATATATTTCTTTATTGATTTCAGAGAGAAAGGGAGAAGAGGAGAGGGATAGAAACATCAATGATAAGAGAGAATCATTTATCGGCTGCCTCCTGCACACCCCCCACTGGGGATTGAGCCCACAACCCAGGCATGTGCCCTTGGCTGGAATCAAACCCGGAACCCTTCAGTCCACAGGCCGACACTCTATTCACAGAGCCAAGCTGGCTAGAGCTGGTTTATTTTTTAAGGAAGAATGAAGTGCATAGCAAACAAAACACTCAGTATACTGAGTGAAGTCAGGGTTCTCCCGTCCCAGGAACTTCTAGAAGTCTCGGGCAAGCCTCTGGCTCTGTGTCAGCATCACCCTAACTCCCAGGACCTAAGGGAGCAAATCCCCAGGCTTCCGAAGGCCAGACTGCCAGGTGCTTGAGTCACGTGGGTGTAGGGAGGGTTCTGAAAGCGAGCAGCCCTGAGTTCACATGTTATCTCCAAGCGCAGGAGCTGGAGTGCAGCGGAGGCCAGCCCTCACCCAGAGGAGCGGTTTGTAAATAAGGCAGAGAGCGGAAGCAGCAGGGGGCAGTGGGTGGTGGTGGTGGTGGGGAGGCAGGGTGACAGCTGGTCCCCTCTCCTCCAGTGGCACCATGTGGTATCACAGCCTGGTGATGGATTGTCGCAGTGTTCACACTCCGTGCGCCTGCCTTCATTTTCCAGGTTCAATTACACCTGGTCGGTCCCCACACGTAGGAATGGGGAGACAGTTAATCACAGTCAAACTGAAGGATTCTCCCACCCCAACCTCTGCATCATATAAGGACCCCAGGGGTCACACCAGGGGTCACAGGAAAGGGTTTCTGGTTTGTCATTTGGTCTGATTGCCATCGGCTGCTCACTGTCCGTGCCCACGTAGTTTGCATGAGGGCTGACAGCTTGAATATTCATAGCCCCTACCCCATTTGTACCAGTGCAGCCACCAGCACCTCTGCTCTGGCTCCCAAGCTGGGGAGGTGATCTGGGTATCCTATCCCCAGGTACCCATGTTATCACCCCTCCCCCCCCACAGAGGCCAACCCCTCACAGTGGCAGGACCCTCCATTCCACCCTTCCTCATTCACCATGCACCCCACTCTCCCCGGAGTCCTCCTTCTCTCCTGCTTCCAGAAGCTCTTTCAGAAGCTGGAGGTCTCAGCGCTTCCCCAAGTCAAGGGCCATGAGCTCTGCCACCGCCCTGGGATAGGAAGGGAAAGTTGTCATCCTTCTTTGCTACTGATATCCAAGCCACAAGAGCAGGACCCATTTTATTTCCCATGCTGTCCTGATATAATCACCTTCATCATCTTTCCACCTTCTGATTCGGGATGCTACCTGTCCGGTAGGATAACATGGAAGAGTAGAATTCCTTAAAAGAGGACAGAACCAGCCACAGCAAGTCGGTTTGGCTAGAATGGCAGGTGTGTGTGTGTGTGGAAATGAGCCTGGAAGGTCTCAGCCGAGGCTGGGGGCTCTGCCCGGCGGAGCCTGGGCACAGCATTAGGATGGCAGCCACAGGTTGACGTTTGTCTGGTCCCAGTCAAGGCCACACCGTTGATTTGCGGGAACTTGTCATTGCAGTCGCTGATCACCTGGGAAGGCAATGTCCTCGTGTGCGTGCAGAAGGGGGAGAAGGAGAACCGTGGTTGGAAGCAGTGGGTTGAAGGGGACAAACTACACCTGGTAAGTTCCGGGTCTGCTCAGACCCCTGCCTCTGTGCTCACACGAGCGGCCTGTTCAGCCAGCCAGGCGCCTTGACAAGAAAAATGGCCCCGCACACCTCCCCTGAGCTCCAGCCAAATGCGTGTGGTCATAGAGTCAGAAAGCCCTTCCTGTCTGGCTCAGGGGTCTCCAGGAAGAAAGCTACATGGCCATTTCTGTGCCTGGCTGCTGTGAAAATGAAAGTTCAAAATGCTGAGCGAGGGAGCAGAGATCCATGGAGAAATGCAAGGAACGTGTAAAGAGCAGCTGGAGAGAAATGTGAGGCTCAGAATTAAGATGTCCCCAGAGAGGGTGGGACCAGGTCTCCTCACAGTCCTGTGAGCTTGGAGAAGACAGGTTGGGTGCAGGTGGAACGCACGGGGCAGCTGAGCCCACGAACTGCTTGTAGGCCTCAGGCCTTGGCCTCCAGCATAAGCTGTGTCCACCGGATGCCGAACTGTTTTAGGTGGTTCAGTACTAAAGCAGTGCAGTGGGTACCATTGCTGATAGCCTGGAATTATATCTGTGCAGGTAGCTTAATTTTTTTATTCTTTAATCTTCAAGGCAACGTATGGGTCAAACATTCAAACAGTGAAAAATTCTTCACTCCTTCATGCATTCAGTCACTCATTTGTTAAATACATGGCTCATTCAACTAGTGGCACTTCATTCATTCATTTATCTGTGGAGTCAGGCAGGTGCCTGGCCCCAATGTCAGTATTCAGGTCACCATGTGCCCTTCAGAGCCAGCTCTGCCTCACCTGAGATCTTTATTCCAGAGGCAATGTCAACCAATGGGTGACAAATGGGAGGCAAGCACTGTGTTTCCCATCGAAGGTTTGCCCCGCCTGCTCCGGGCTGGATGATGGATCTTTTTAATTGCAGTGCAATACCCGACGGTCCCTATGGCGAAGACAATGGATTCATCGTCAACCGCAGTGATTTCATAGTGCTCCCCACACTCGTGTTTTTCTCTCCTCCCTTAAAGGGTCATGAGTTACAGACAAGGCTTGAGGGCTCCCTGTGTCTGGAGAGAAAACGGCATCTTATCTGGAGGAAAAAGCAGCCCATACCCTTCCATTGCCTGGGCCAAGACCCACCGATGCTCTGATCTCCCAAGGCCAGAAAGCCCACAGGCCAAGCCACACGGGTCACCAGCAAGCATCTTCCTAGGCCCTTGCCTTCCAAATGCTTCTCCCCACTAGAGCCTTCTCTTCTTCATGGCTTTGCTGCCTTTTATAAATTAGGTGATGTTGCTTTAATCATGAAAGTAGGAGAAATCCTGCCCAAGAGGGTTATTCTTCAAATTTTTCATTTTTTATAGTTGCTCAAGCTCAATTCAAGTGTCAAAATCAAATCAGGGCATGTCAGCTGATTGGATCCATGGGATGCACTTCGCCCAGAATAAGTGTCCTCTTGGTTACAGTCGTGCCGCCCTCCCCCCTCCTCCCACCTCCCACCCAAGTCACAGACAAGAAGGCCAGGGGCAGGGCAGAAGGAAGACCCAGATTGTTCATCACTCGCCCACTTTCTGATGTTGCAGGAGCTGACGTGCGGTGACCAGGTGTGCCATCAAGTGTTCAAAAAGAAGTGACAGCCATGAGGGGGCCTGCTCCACACTCCCAGTGAAGAGTTCTTTACCAGCTCTGAGACGAAGCCGTGGGGACCCTCCCACTCCTGACATAGCCTGTCAAGACATCTGGATGGGTTTTAAATGGAATGAATGTGTACCAGTGACAAACATATTCTTCCTTCGTTGAAACCTGGCATTAAATCAAAAAACAAAAATCACTCCCGTAATTTGAAATATTTAATCTCTCTCCCTGTATATGTAGAACTGTCAGTTTTATCCCCAAGCAGAACAGGTGACTGCTTGCCTATGGTTTTCTGTGTGGCTTTGTTGTTGTTTATATTTTAGTTTAGTTTGTTTGTTGGTTTTCTGTTAGTTCATATGTTTGGCTGGGGAGGGAGGGAGTGGAGGGGTTGTTTTATCTGGAAATGTTTTCTGGCCAACATAGTATCTCCTCCTAATTCTTGAACATTTCCTATTTGAGATTCATTCCTTTAGATAGCACATTCGTTTCTCCAAGATTCTATTTTAAGATGCATATGCCTTCTAGTTTGTACTTTGCTGAGCAGCCTGGGAAGAGCTACTTCTAAAGGCCTCTGCAGTCTGCAATTCTAGCTGCTCTTGGTCCAGGCCAGCCCTCTGCCCTTCAGCCCTGGGGGACTTTGAGCAACGGATGAACAGATTACTCAGACACAGTTTGACTGTGCAAGAGAGAGCTAAGGGGCCCCCAGCTTTCGTAGCCAGAGCAGCCTCTATTGCCTGCCTCGTTAGGCCTTTATTGGAATTTTTATCTTTAGATACAATCGGTAGGTGAGTAATCTTGGGAGGACACATGTTTACATTGTCCTTTAGGCAAGGGCAACCAGGGATTAAGCATAAGGATTCCAGTAAACACCCAGGGGTCTGCACGCGCACAGGCTTGTTCAGAAAGGTCAAGGGATAATTAGGGGCGCCGCCTTCGACACCCCCGAAGTCTCCCCTAAGTTGGAATTCTGATAAACAGGGCAGGTGGCCTTCCACACACTTCCCTTTTACCAGAATGTCCTCCTTACAACTTTCCAACCAAGTCTCTTGTGCACCCCAAAAGGAGGCAAAAGCAAGTTAATGCATTAAAAATGCTTGAAATGGGACCTGGTTATTGCGGCCTCTAGTCATTATGTGGAGTCCATCCCCGCCCCACCCCCCAAGTCCCAGGGGTCCAGATGAATGGACGCACTAAGTGTGGTGAGTCAGTACCTCCAAGGCCTCCTGTAGTTCCAGAACATTAGGTTCATACCTCTGAGCATCATTGTGTTTTCCTGCCGGATACATAAACGCAATGGTGCACCTGGAAAAGCAGAGTAGTTAGCAGGGACGAATTGATGGCGGGTCACTCATGGGTTCCGGGAAGGCACTGCAGGTCAAAGACTTGGCCTTCATCGCTTGCAGCGGGGCCTGCCATCCCACCACTAGGCAAACATTGCCCTGGAAAAGGAGGTTTATCCCCAGAGGGTTAGCATGTGGGATTAGCACACTCTGGTATGATTTGAATGATCAGATCATTCATTGATCCTGAGCACCCTAAATGCTATTGGATGCAGAGAGAAAGGCTGCAATCTGGTCGTGTGGCCCAGGGCCAGCCTTGGCCCAAACCCTTGTGGACAGACAGCCATGACAGGGGGCCTCCTGGAAAACTGTGCTCCCCCACAACCATGCATGTTCCTGTGGCAAGAAAGCCAGGGAGGTGCTGGGGCCTCATGCTGGCTAGGGATCTGGGGAGGTTGTGGGGGATCTTCCCGTAGGCTCTGGGGAAGAAAGGAACCTCCTGAGGAGGTGCAGCCCATCCCCTGTGGCAGAGCAGGAACCCAGTGGAGGGGCTGCCGAGGTGGGGTCTTTGTCCCCAGCTTCCCTGGAGCTTCTCTGGGTGCCCAGGTCCCCATGTTGGTGTCCCCGATCTTGCTCTTGTCCACCACAATCTCAAATGACCCTCTCCTTTGTCCCTGGAGAAAGCCATATTGAATGAAGTCATGTCTGAAAGCTCATTGGGGACCAGCTATAAAGTATTCTGCACATGTAGGGGATTATATTCACTAGTGATTTTTGATCCTAGGGTTTACAAATGTCCTCTAGGGTCTGCTAGCCCCCCACGATTCTGTGACAAGATTCATGGTCAGGAGTGCTGAGAACATACCCCCTCCTTAGAAATTCACAGTAAGAATTGGTGTCTCCATGGCTGTGAACAGACCTGCAGCAAGCCCAGCCTCGAACCCTGGATCCCCTTTACCATGAAGCATTTCCCACCCCCGGGTGTTTTGTTCACCCTCAGGCCTTACACATGCACAGCACTTCTTCAATTACAGAGAACAAACAATGTCATTTAAAACTCCCGTTTCCCACCTGGGATTTTCTCTGTGTATTTTTCCACAAATGAAGAGAAACTGAATGAGTTCGTTTACATACAGCGTGAAAGGCCGATAGAGGCTATATTCATTCTGTTGATCATTCTTTTTCAACAAAGATGCATCTGAACCTGGAAGTGATCAAATCTGAGGTACCTGTTTCAAAGCCGGGGCTGATGTGTGGGGCCAGGCCTGCCTTCCAGTCCTGCACGCACAATGGCCGAGAGAGGACAGGTCGCCTGCCTCCTATTTCTGTTCCCTCAGCCAGTTTCAGAACCAACCCATGACAGGAGTGCTCCCCACCGGGCACTGATAAGGCTGGTGGGGACAGAGTGAAAGTGGTCAACCTTTAAAACCCACTGAGGCCCTGGCCAGAGGTGCTCAATGGTCAGAGCATCCGCCCTCTCGCCAACGGGTCTTGGGTTCCATTCCCAGTCAAGGGCACTTGAAGGAGCCCTGCTCTAGGTGACGGCTGCACGGAGTTCACAGGGGAGGTGGGTCGATAAAGATGGCTGTGAGCTTGCGGGGCGGGAGAAGAGCGATACTCCACCTGGCTTAGCAGTGGGCAGGGAAAGGGGTGCCGAGGGATCTGGGTTAGGCCTAGCACACCACGTGACAGAGCAACAATTGCAAAGGCCACGTGCCCTCTGCCCATCACCCCGTCACCCTCGACTGGCTAAAGGTCACCCCCTTCATGTTCCCTCCCCTCGCTGGGCTGGGGAGGGAGGAGCAGTCAGGCCTCCACAGACATTGTCTGAGGCCAGGAAGCAATGATGTCATCAGGGGTGAGGGGAGGAGGAGGGGGAAAGTGAAGGAGAAGAGGAAAGAGGAGGAGAAAGGAGGGGGGAGGGAGAAAGAAAAGAAGAGGAGGAGAAGGAGAGGGCGGAGCGGGAGGAAAGGAGGGGCAGGAAGAGGAGAGACGGGAGGAACCCGCACTTGCTGTGAGTAAACGCAGAGAAAGGCACTGTCCAGGCGGACCAGGCTGTACAGACGGCAGCCAGAGCAACAGCAGCGGCGTCTCGCTAGTTTGAACCCACCTCCCGCAAAGCACAGGAAGGTCCCGTTAAATGACTAGCCGGGTCAGCACAGAGCAAGTGGGCTTACAGGCAGGCGCTGAGGCTTGGCCTGGGTCCTTGCAGGGTGGTCCAGGTTAGGCCCTTTGTGGAGCATTTTTTCTGTCCTGGAGCTCCTTCTAGGACTATGACGGAGGAGCCCGTTTTACAGACGAGGTAACTGAGGCTCAGACCAGGTCCAACAATCACCCTGACCCCACAGCTGGTATGTGAAGGAGGCAGAATGAGAACCCAGGTGGGTCTGTCTCCAGACTCTGAGACCCTTCACGAAGGAGGGGGCCTGGGCAGGAACAGGGTGGCCCTCCCACTCCTGGACCTCTAAACCTAGCCTAGAAGATCCCAGAGCCGTGGCACATTCAGGAGACCACCAATGCCATGCTCGCCCAGGCACCTGTAATCAGGCTGTGCTTTTCTTAAATCAGCATTCCCTGTGAGTCTCCTTGGAGACTAATTGGGCTGCAGGCAGGATCTCATTGAGAGTGACTCATTTGCAGTCCCCAGCCGGGGGGTTAGGTCCTGCCTCTGGGCTGAGCCTGCCAGGACTGACGCAGAGCCGGCCTCCTGGAGCCCAGCCTTCCACTTGAACTGGCTCTTTATCCTCGTGATCTGTGACCGATTAGAAGGGCAGAGGTGGGGTGTTTAATTTTGCTCACTGATTACACTTGTTGTGTAGATGGATCCAATTAGAAGCTGGGGCTGGAGAAAATGAATCAGCAATGAACCAGAAAGAATCTTCAAGAGCTTTAAAGGTTTGGTGGTAGATTTTCTGGGGCTGGCCCTCACTTGAGTTGCTCCTCATGCTTCTAGATTGTTCTGGAAAGTGAGGGGAGATCAAGGAGAAGGCCTGGAAAAGGCAGACAAAATCCGCCTTTTCTGGAATATTTTATCAGGAAATGCACCCAGCCCATCGGAGCGCAGTGAGCTCCTTCCGTGGTCAGAGGCTGGAGCCACGGAGGCGCCCCCTGGCTCCTGTCAGGGAAACAGCCATGGGAGGCCGTCCGCGTGGAGGGAATTTAGAGCAGGGAAGTGCTCACACAGACAGAAAAGCTTAGACGCCCAACAGGAGCTGGAGAAGCAGCTCAGAGCTTAGCCACAGCAGGAGGCTGCCAGGACCACCCACAGGCACACAGGATGCAGGGGGAAGGTGGTGTGGTCAGAGCCTCGGCCAGCAGGGCTGGACCACGGTTATCAGAGGAGACACAGCCACTGCCAAACAAATACCCCAACACGGAAGAGGGAGGGCTCGGCGAGCACGCTGGCTCCTCCTTTCTTTCCACTGTCCAATCGCCCATCAGTGCTCCTGCTGCCAGGGTGTCTGGGAATGTGGGAGGGGAGCGGGGGGAGAGGTCTGATAGCAAATGGGCACCAAGGGGCACTCAGCCGAGGGAGCCCAGCCCTGGCCCTGCAGGCGCTCCCAGTCTGACTCAGCTCCGGGCAAGGATGCCCACCAGCACCAGCGTTGGCACCTGACCTCAGTGGGACACAGAGAATATGACTGGGAGGGGCTGTCTCCGAGGTAAAGGGAAGGAGGAAGAGGGGGTCGTCGTGAACTGGCCCCTCCTTGTGCCACACAGTGCACCAGTGCTTTCCATACACAGCCTTGCATGGCAACGCCAACCCCACTTCTCAGGAGAAAACGAGGCTCGGCAGATAGAGGGGCAACGTGCCAGGGTTCGCACACGGCCTCACGGAGCCCCGTCTCTCGCTGGCGTTGCCAGCACAAGTGGCCGCCTTACTCCAGTCACCCATCCATCACTGGGCAAATGCGACCTTTTCCAATTGCAGACAAACCTCAATCCCAATCTTCACGGACAATGAAGTTAATAAAAGAAAGCACTTATCGAATTAGAACCAAACAGACTAGCTAATTACTTTTAACTCCTATTAAGTCTTTACAAGCCCAATGGAAATGTTTTCTTTTATCAAAGTTCATTGTTTTAAGCTTAAAAAGCAATGAAAACCTCTCTAAAACTTCTGCAGAGCCCAGATCCTCGGCAAAGCACAGTCCCCAGGAGAGACGGTAGCAGCCCGTGGCCGGGTGTGCTGAAATGGGATGTGCAGCACCTGGCTTCGCTGTGGTCTTCACACTGGCAATGACCTGACGAGTTGTAACGTTGTGTGAACGTCCTCCCGGATCACAAACTCCACAGGGACAGAGGGGGCTGTCGTTTGTGGCCTGCTCTCCGGAGCATCTGACGCCGGCTGGTGCCTCTCTCCTTGGCCCGTCTGCATCACAGACGCAGTCAGCCTGGTATTCACTGGGTACACACTGGTGCCAGTGCCTGGAACAGGTCCCAACGTTCTCTCCATCAACCTGTTCATCTAAGAGGCATGTATTGATCATCTGCTATCAACCAGCGGCCAGGCCTGGAGGAGGCGGAGGTACGCAAAGCGGGTATGTTCCCTCTCCTCACAAATGTGTCCCTAAGCCTCACAGCCTTTCAAGGCAGGGATCATTCTCCCCGTCGTACACGTGAGCCTCCAAGAGGGTGAGGCGGAGTCTGAAAGCACACTCCTAAGAAGAGACAGGCCGGGACTCTGGTGATTCCCCCCTGCCGACACTGGCCCTCCTCCTTGCTGGGGAAGGTGAGAGGCAGAGGGAAAACCTGTAATTCCCCCCAGGGAGACGGAAAGGCCTGTTGTTTTATGTGTTTCTCACAATAAAAGAAGAAATAAAAGGCCCTTGTAACCACTAGTCATGGTAAAGGAAATGCCGTCTGTAAGGCCCCTTAACACAGCGCCTGGTGTGTAGCAGCCACACAATCAATAGTGGCTAAAACAATAGTCCTTAATTGCTTTTTCCAAAAAAAAAACAAAACAAAAACAAAAACACAAAACAGGACTTTGGAAACAAGACAGAACACTGAAATGGGACGATTTGACCCCAGGGGACGTCAGTAACTTCCGGAGATGTTTTGGGTGGTCATCACTGGGGGTGGGGTGCTGCTGAGGTCTAATGGTAAAGGCAGGGATGCTGCTACTCATCCTACAACACACAGGGCGGCCCCACAGCCAAGACCATCGGCCCCAAATGTCCATCGTGCAGAAGAGGAGAAGCTGGTCGAGGGGGTCCTTGCCTTGTGCCGTCTGTGCTCTCGTATTAGCATTATTTCCAGTGGCTGCAGAGCGGTCGACCACGCGACGGTGACCTGGGATATATAGGAAGACGCATTTGTGTCTCACAGGATAGGATTCATCCGCTTCCCCCCACTTGCCAGGATTTCAGAAGAGTTTCAGTCGCCTGTGGGGTTCCTTCACAGACCGGAGGTGGGGTGCAGCCACCGTGGCTCCTCCCACCCTTCTCAGTCTTGCTCATTTTCTGGGGAGCATGGAACACTTGGCCGAAACCGGCTTCTTCGCAGAAAGAGTCAGGATTCCGGAGATTTAGTCCATATTTTGAGGTGATCACCTGTCAACGTTTCTCCTCTCCCCATCTCTTAGCCCCACCAGGGATATTTGGGTCGTGGGAACCTGGGAAGCCAGGAGAAAATAGTGCTGCTACGTTTTCTCAGAGTCAGGACCCCTCGTTTATTCTATGCCATGTGCACCTTGGAAAAGCTTTTTAAAGTCAAGACCGCAGTGGGAAAGTGGTTATAACCCTGACTACAGGGTAAGGAAGGAGTTCACAACATTTACAGAACCGGAGCCCGGAGGGGACTTACTGCCATCTGAGGCCAGAAAAGGAGCCAGCTGAGGTCACTTCCTTAGTGATGGAGGAAGCAACGTCTGGAGATATTTTGGGTTGTCATCACCGGGGGTGGGTTGCTGCTGATGTCACCCCAAATCTGCTTCCTTTCTGTTCCTGGGTCTTCCCTTGACCTGGACAGAACCCTGGCCCTTACAGACCCCCAGACCTTTTCCAGCCTTACCTCTGCCAGGGGGCTCAGGGGAGCCCTCAGCTGCAAGAAGCCCTGCCTATGTCCTGTGGTCAGTGGTGACCACTGAAGGGCTTCAGGTACTAGGAGAGCTGTGCTTTAGAGCCCATTTTCAGAAAAACCTCACTGCCGACTGGGTCATACAGTGGGCCCATCAGCCTGTGCCTCGGCCTCCAGGCCCCAGGTCTAGGCAAGGAGGCCCAGCCTTAGCCCTGAGCCATCCTTTAGAAAGAAACAATAGATCCATGGTAATAAGTGCCACCGGTTTTGAGTACTGACCAGTGGAAGCCCCTCCCATGCCCCGCCATGCATTTCCTTATTTCGTTTTTACAGCATCTCTATGGAGCAGGTGCCATGTTGTTCTGCTTTTACAGACAGACTCCCTGCTGCTCAGAACCTTTAAGTAACCTGCCCAGGTTCCCACAGCTGGGAAGCCGCAGAGCCTGCAGGAAGCCCGGGTCCCCAAGCTCCCTGGCTCTTAAGCAAGTGCTGGTGCATGTCCTGCAATGACCATCAGGGACACAGTTCACAGTGCAGGAGAGAGGAAGTGCTGGCCGCGGCGTCCCAGGAACACCCGTCACATAGGCCTGCATCTGCTAATGTCCACTGGGTGCGCAGCCTCCCAGGCTCTGGGGTCTGAGCTGCCACGCAAGGCAGCAGAGGCCTGTCCCGGAGTGCCTCGTGTCCCCTAAAAATCCTGATTCCCTCACCCCTCTTTCTGAGCTCAAGGATGTGAAAATGATATGTGAGGGAACCTCGGGCCCCATGGTATTGAGGGTAGTGCTGTCTTTCTGGGTTGGCAGTGGGTGGGCATGGTGCCAGGAGAGGAGAATGCCAGAGAAAAGCGAGGTTCTTGTGCATCCTGAAGCAGGTCAGTCCGAGAGACCAGAGACTTAGACACCAAGAAGAGGAGGAAGGGTTTTCAGGCTCTGTGCCCTCCTTGGATTTCCAGACGCCAGCAGGAGATGTTGGCAAGATTCCAGCCAGACCTCAGGAATGTCGTTGAATCTCTGGCCCCAGAGACTTTGTTCATCGTCACTTGTCTTTCATTTTTGTCCATACACCAGCCTGCTCTGAAGAGGGACTTTTAGCTGATTGTACAATAATGTCCAGGCTGGAACCCGTCTTCCCAGCCTGCCCTGCCTCCCCCAGCAATACTTCCTTAGATGGTCACCCCCGGGCCTGAGAAATCACTGAAAAGGTTGTCTAGCTGAGCCCCCAGTTCCCAATCACACCTCCCCCCAACTTGTTCATTAAGAAAGCAGACTCAGGCTTAGTGGAGGGGAACTATTGTTCCCGCCTCTCAAAAGCAAAGGCACCGCAGTCAGAACCAGTTGGCATCGCAACCGAGCCAGGAGGACGCTTTCAAAATGGGCAATTTAATTTAAAGTGATCATTGTGTGTTTAACTGAATGTCACATTCCCATAACTGTGAGGACAGCTAATTGGCCGATTAATTGTTTGGAATCTTTTATTTCCGTTCTCTTATTCCACTTAATGTGTGTGCATGCCCGCACACATGCACGAGCGCGTGCGCAGACACACAGAGTCATTCACAATGTGAGCCAAGTTACTACTAATCCCATGGCTACCAGTGATGAACATTAGGAAGAACTTAGTTTGACCATTTGGAGGTTGTTACTTCATCAGCATCTTCACGTACTAATGGTATTCAACTTCATACCCAGTCCCTAGAAGCTTCCTCCTCCCCTTCTTCCCACACAGAGGATGTTCATGAAGGTCAAGATGTTGTCAAGTCACCCGAACTGGTTTGGCTCAGTGGATAGAGCGTCGGCCTGCGGACTCAGGGGTCCCAGGTTCGATTCTGGTCAGGGGCATGTACCTTGGTTGCGGGCACATCCCCAATGGGGAGTGTGAAGGAGGCAGCTGATCAATGTTTCTCTCTCATCAATGTTTCTGACTCTCCCTCTCCCATCCTCTCTGTAAAAAATCAATAAAAAATATATATATTTTTTAAAAAAGGTGTTGTCAAGCCCCCTCAGATGTACACCACCTGACAGAGGTGAAGTTGAGGAACTCTGACCTGAGAAAGTTATGACATGGACCTTCATGCATTTAAAAATTCTGAAGCCCCCGGCCTACGCACAAGGCCCATATGTGTATCCATCTTTCCTATACATTAACCTCAACGAGAAATGCAGATGTCCTACAGAATCACAGACGCGATCCAAGAGAGAAATCGTCTGGACCGTGTGCGGATGAGTTCCTTGTTCCGCTTAATCCTGGATTCCAGGGCCACACGCTGAGGGCCTCAACTGGAACTCATCTCTTCGAGGTCACTGCTTTGACACGCCAGCTGCCATAAACTATTTTTTGTCTTAAACGTTGTATCCAAGCCTGACTCAGGAGCAACTTCATTGTGCTGAGTTCCTGTGTTCGGTTGACGTTAGAGAGAATGTTTCTGTCCTGCCCCTAGGACAGATGGTCCCTCCAAAGTCAACATGGAGAGGTTCACTCATCTTAATTACTCTTTAAAATCCAAATTGCTGGACTGTATACAACAGAAGTAACCAAATGTGCTCCACTCGTGTTTCCGCCCAGGGCAGCAGGCTGATGCTGCTGTGGAATGGAGCTGAAACCCAGAGATGAGAAGCTGGAAAGTCTGCCACTCTGCAGGGAAGTGAAACCCTCCTTCCATTTGGGACAACGGATACCATTCTAACCTCTCCCCGCTGATTGCCAGCCTTTTGAGTGCAAAGCATTTCCTTTCGTTCTGATTTCCTGACGATTGTTTAATCACATTCTATTCATAGAAAGAACAGTAGAGTTCTCTTGTTTCCCACAAATCAAATAAGATAATGTACCAGGAAATCGAAGTTCTTGAAACAAATAGTTGGGTGGTAAGACTCCCACCACTAGTGAAATTTGAATGTGCCAAAGGCTGGATGTGTGGGCATAGATGTGTGGGGCAGGGAGGGTATTTATCTTGCCATAAACATTTCCAAATAAATTTGTCCTCTGCCCGGGGCTCAATCTTCAATAAAACAAAAAAAATCTAATTTTAGCCGCACAATGGAAAGGCTTTGAAGGGGAAAACGGACATTTATTGAGTATCTGTTACATATATTATTTTATCTGACCCCTACAATAATCTTATAATGTAGGTTCCATTGACAGGGAAACTGAGGCTGGTGAGGAGAAATAATTGCCTGAGATGGTCTGGCCAATGACTTGCTGGGCCCATTCTGCTTTCCAAAACAATGCATCTGCCACAAGCCCAGTGTCCCAACAGCCGCCTGGCCAGCTGGCCATCTGTAGCTTCATGTCAGTCAGCTGCGCTGAGACCTCCCAAGGGCTTGGGCTGCAGAGCTGTCTCGAGGCCCAGCAAGGTGTTTGGCCTCTCCTTGCAAAGCTGCTGGGACCTGATTTCATTCCCTCTGGTCTACCTCTACCTTACCCCGGAGTACTTCAGGTACTTGGCTGGTCCCCTGAGCACAACAAAAGGAAAAGGGAGATACAAGTTTTTTGGATTTTTTTAAATGAAATCAATACTTATATGATGTGGTGTTTTTTGGTTGTTGTTGTTTTTTTTTTTTTTAAGTCAACTCAATACAGAAAAGTGTGGAGAAGGGTGACAAATTAGAAATCC
>PVJC01042589.1:0-14865 GCA_004026665.1 Murina feae
GCAGGGGGATAACCAAGTCCAATGAGAGCAAGCCTTATTTTTCACGTAGAGCTGACTGGCACTATTGGAATCTGCAAGGGATGAATTTCATGGAAAAAATAATAATGAAGCTTCTACGAGATGAAATGTATGTTCTTATGATAAAAATAGTAGCAGTCTAAGTAGTCAAACATGCATTTAAAGTCAGTGGCAGATGACACTCAGCAGAAAGGAGTTTACGTTAATTAAAAATGAAGGACTTTGGTGTTCACTGAATGTATATTGGTCTGTCTCTTACAATCTTATAATCTTAGAAAAATTACTTTAACTGCTGTCACAGTTTCTCCATCTAAAAATAATGTTATTTAGTTATTATGATGGTTAAATAAATATATAGAAAACATTGATAATAGTGACTGTCACATAGGAATTACTCTATGTATAATATATATTAACTATTAATTGTTAGTATAACATATTTATGTATTAGCTATTGGTATAACATGGGAATACAGCAAGGACATTTTATAAGATATTTTATTTTTTTTTTGCAAAGTTAATACAGTGAAATTACTTTAGGAATATAGTCAAAGACTAAGTATATTTACTTTTATTAAAGACGAGTAAATTAGGGAATAGAAGAATCATGATAAACTCTAAGCCAGATTAAAATAAGAAACAAGAAACTTAATCTCCTAGGTTTATTCTAGACAATCTTAATATTCTTATCAATATATTAAACATAGTACAAACCCCAAATTCTTCAGTACTCCCCTGGCCTTCATTCAGAACCAGGTTATCTCCTTATACATTTATCAAAACTTCCTTATTTTAGTTAGTTATTTCTGCATAAAAATGGCTCCCAAATCTAACAACAATAAACACATATTTATTATTCTGAAAGTCAAGAATCAGGGAGAAGTTGACCTGAGTCCTCGGTAGGGTTGCTACATTTAGGAGATAAAATATAGGATGCCAAATTAAAATTTTATTTCAGATAAACAAGCAATTTTTAATGTATGCCCCAAATATTTTACACTTAAACACGACAATGCCATTGGTTATCTGAACTTCAAAGATAACGGAGCATTCTTGTAGGTTACCTCTACAAGACTTCCACCACATGAAAGTTCAACAGAGAAGGTGCTATTCCCATCTAGATCACTCCTAAGATTGGTAGTAGATGTAATTCCTAGTGGAGTGTTGTAGTTTCTCAGTGGGCTGCTGGCCACAGGCCTCTTTCAATTCCTTGCCATTAGACCTCTCCATAGAGCATCTGGCTTTTATCAGAGCAAGCAATCAAGGTCCTTTGTCACCTAATCATAGAGTGACACATCATCACATTTGTTTTGTTGTTGCTGTTGTTGTTAAAATATATTTTATTGATTTTTTTTACAGAGAGGAAAGGAGAGGGACAGAGAATTAGAAACATCGATGAGAGAGAAACATCGACCAGCTGCGTCCTGCACATCTCCCACTGGGGATGTGCCCGCAACCAAGTTACATGCCCCTGACTGGAACCGAACCTGGGACCTTTCAATCCACAGGCCGACACTCTATCCACTGAGCCAAACCGGTCAGGGCCACGTCATCACATTTGGATGTTCTATTGGGTAGAAGCAAGGACCCAGGTCCACCCCATGTTGAAGGGAAGTGGTTACACTGCGGATAAACACCAGCCAGTGGGGAATCACTGGGTCCATGTACAAGCTGCCAAACACCTCATTCATTCTCTCTCTCTTAATGCACCTCCCTCCTCATCCCCTATTCTACTCCCACCCTCTACCCTGTAGCAGTCACAAATATATTCCCCCCCCCCCCCCACTGATTCCTTGAACACATCAAGCATATCCTGTTACAGGGTTTTTCTATCTGCTGTCCTTCTGTCTGAAATGTTCTGTTCCCTGATAACTCTTTCACTAAATTAAATCTACTTATAAATACCTTCTTTGATATTTACATAAACCTTCTTTGATATGTGCACAAACCTAACACTCAATAAAAGCAAACAAAAAGCAACATTCCTTCTTCACCTCTGAAACTTAAATGACTCCTTTTCCTCTTCTTATTTCATATATAGTGATACTACATTTTAGCAAATCATTTCATTTACTTATTTCATTCCTGAACTGTTTATTGTCTATCTTTTTGCAATACAAGTTTCATGAAGGCAAGAATGTTTATTTTGTTGACTAATGTTTCTCAAATGCCCTGAAGTATCTAGTCCATGGAATGTATTTTGATAAATAAGACTACGTACACAAAATATGCAAAGCTCAAAAAGGCAAAGCATATACACACTCACACACATATTCCCTAAATACTTTTTATTAAAACTATTCTATTATTATGAAAATATTCTCTCACTGAAATCATCTGGGACAGTTCTATTCAAGAGTTCCCTAAAAGTTATTTTCAGTCATTTAAACATTCCATTTATTTTAAGTCACTAGAATCAAAGTATATACCAGAACAAACTGACAAAATTAAGAAAGATTACTATTCTCAAACACAAAACAAGACCCATTTTAAATATGGGAATGAATGTAATGCTTGAATAAATGTCAGAATATATAATTACTTAACAATTTTAATAATTGCAATTTATGTGCACAAATTATATACTAAAATTCTAAGAACATTCTTAGCCCAATTAAACTAATATCAAATGAGCTGAAAACGTATCTTTAAGGAGAAGTATTACACAGTTAGTATATAATAGCAATATAAAGATATATAGTTACATCAAATAAGTACTTAAAAATTATTTTATAGATTACTGGAAAACATGTTTATGAAGAGAAGTGGGAGGAGGAGGAGCAGCAGCAGAGGATTGGGAGGAGGAGGTGGAGAAGAAGCAGGGGAAGGGGAGGAAGAAAGAAAAAATGAGCATTGGCCTCAGCGTGTATGACGCACAGATAGGATGTTTATAAGGACAAACTCTTCCTCTGTGTCAGCTCATGCTGGGTTACTTTCTACCTAAGGTACCTGATCTAAAAATATGGTATTGCTTGACCTTTATTTCTTAACAAATCCTGGAACTTACATACTGTAATAGATCTAAACAATCTGTTTATATTCTATCAGTGGCCCAGTGCACAAAATTTGTGCACATTAAAAGGGGATTAATTAGAGGAAATATTTTAATATTGCTATTTGCCCTTTATAATAGAAGTGTCAGAGATTTAAAAAAATTAGTAAAACCTATATGAAAATTTTCCTCCTGTCAGAGTCTGGGGTGCACCATGGAACCCAGAGTTAAGTCTTCAACCACCCACGTGCACCTCAGAATCGCTTGAGACCCAATCCTGGACAGCTCCCCTTCAAGCCCTGCCAGGTGGGGCAGGGAGGTGCAGTCTCAGGTCCCCTGGGTGCCAGGGCAGGGGGCACAGCCTGAGGTCCCCCATCAAGCCCTGCTGGGCGGAGGGAGTGGCCTGTGATCCCCAGCCTGGCGCTGGGGCAGGGGGCACAGTCTGAGGTTCCCTGGCCTGGTGCTGGGGTGAGGGGCATGGCCTGAGGTCCCCTGGCCTGGCACCAGGGAAGAGGGTGCAGCCTGAGTTTCTCTGGCCTGGTGCCAGGGCGGGGGGAGCAGCCTGGGGTCTCCTGTCAAGCCCTGTGGGTGGAAGGCATGGCCTGAGGTCCCCTGTTAAGCCCCATGCAGGAGGTGGGTGGGCGCTCAGCCTCAGGTCCCTGCTGATTGCTCCTTCAGTCTCGTTATGGGAACTTAGCCTCAGCTGTGGGTGTAAATTGACTGGCGTGAGGGTCAATTTGCATATTCCCTCTTTATTATATAAAAGGAGGATTGCAATACTGAAAGATGAATTTAGTCAGTTTTGGGAAATAATCAGAAAATGAAGCTTTAATAACAGCAAATGGAATCAGTTTGAAGACATATTAGAACACACTATGAGTTGATGCCCAAGTGTAGTTCTTTATTATATCAATAACAGTAAAACTTGAGAAACAAGTTGGAAGAAAAAACTAACCAGTTGCTCTTCTAAATGAGAGAGAAGCAGCGTGGAAGTTACGTATTGATTGTGCCGGTGAATAACAGAGGCAGAGCAGGTGGGGAAGTTTTGACAGAAAATGTATTGAATGTTGTACAGGTGTTTGAAATTTCTTGGTCACGTTCATTTGGGAAAGCCAGATAGGAAGCTGAGTATAGTTAGGACACAGGAGAGATGTCTGAGCTCCAGGCATATATTCAGAAGTTAGAATATAAATAGAGATGAAAATCCTTTCCAGAAAGGAAGACTGGAGAGAGCTAAGACAGAGAGAGAGAAGGAAAAACTAGCGCTACGCTTAAAAAGATTTTTAAAAAAAACTATTTGTATTACATAGTATGAGAAACTTCAATTTAATTGAAATTCAAATTTATTAAAACCCACAATATCTTTTCTAAATTAAAACATATAGCTAAGTCTGTCTTCTAATCTTTTCACTAAATCTAATCTTAAATTAACAAAGGGAAAATTAAGGTATCATGTTATGTCCCTGGAAAACACAGAAATTAAATGTGTCAGATTTTAAAGTGTTGACAATTTAGGGTGTGTTTATACAGGTATTTGTAGTAAATTTATGGAAATTTTACTAGATGCTTCACATTTTCATAATATTTTTTGGGGAAAATAATTTTTCCTACCCAAGATCAAAAAATAAATATTTTATTTTTAATTAAGCTTAGTAGGAACAATCCTCATATTTCTTTCAAGAAATGCCCTTCCAGAACAACAGAAAATATTTTCATTAAAAAGAAGAAAAAAAAGGACTTGTTAGGAAAAGAAGACAGCTAGCATTGGAAGGCCTTACAGTCTAATGCACGACCCAGCAAAAATAACAAGTGTATTTGCATCAAAATACAGTTTATCATTACTCAGTTACTACAAGGTATCTTTGTTGGTAGGTCAATGTCAAAAACTCATTAAAATGCATGAGCGAATAGAACAAGATTGTCACTTCAGATATTCTTTCCTCTACAAATGCACTAAATGAGTAACTTCAAGGAGAAATATGATTCTGTCATAGTTTCATTATATATCCAGAAACATTCTCAGGTTAAAAACAACCTTTCTATCCCTGGAACATATCATAATTGAAGTCACAAATAAAGTCTACTTCTAACGGCAATGTTTGCTTAATTTGTCTGTAAATTTCTCTTAGTTATGGCAACAATAATCACCATCCTTATCTTTGGAAGCACTCTTACTAATCTGAAAACTACGAAATTAAAGGGATTGCCTCATACTCAATATTATTAGTAGTGGTTAAAAAAATAACTAAGTTTTACTTGTTTGAAAACTATTTACATTGGTAGAGTTGGGTTAGAGGACTCTTGATTCTGAACTGATTGTCATCACATGTTAATGGACCCCCAACCAGGCTCTTCTCATTTGTAAGATCAACCGCAAGGACAGTCTCCATAGGAGCCTGAGGGTGTGGTTATAGTTACCGGAGTTCCTACTTTCCCACTCTATTTTAAGCAAAATGAGAAAAGAAAATACGTAGTGTTTTTATCTTCAGATCACCTAGCACAACACTACTGTGTCTGTCGGACTGAGCCCGCACACCCGCCTGAATGAAGGGATGAGGGACAGCTGAACCTCTCCCCCCTTGGCACCCTGGGGAATGCAAGTTCATTTTCTGCACTACAACTGCTAATGGGTTAAGCAAGGATGCTGGATTTTAAACAATGAGAAAGCATCTTTCTATACACAGGAATGTAATTATGACTCTCGCTATGAATTCTTGGTTAGTGAAAAATTTAATAAACAAAGTTAAAGAAAATTAGAGTCTAAATTTCCGATTTCCTAGGAAATAACATCTGTGAAGTGAAGAATGAGAGTGAGGAGGAAAATACTTATTTAAGAGAAATAGTGTATCATTTATGCCACAATAATTCTTATTTTTGCCTTATTTTCAAAACTTGGATAGTACAGATATATTACACTTCATGCTACTTGAACAAAATCACTGTTTAAAAGCTTTGTCTATTTGCAACTGAAGGGAACCAAAAGTTTTGCCTTTTAGGATATTGATGTTAAGCTGGTTATTAAGAAACAAAAGACTTAGAACGAACTTTCAACCCTCCCCCCTTTCCTGCCAAAGAGATTCAGGCAGAATAACCTGCTCAGGAAGAGAAGCTTGACATGATCTCCTCTGAGCAGAAGATATATACAGTACATGCACACTTATATTAAATATATACTCACATGGCCATTGCATTTACAATAAAATGGTTAACATTGCTACAAAAAGAGAACTATAATTATAACATCCTGAGACCATTATCACCTATCAGATTAGCAAGCTCCATAAATTCAACAGTGCACACAATTAAATTGCAATAAGCTGTGGCAAATTAGGCTTCTCCAACCACTGTTGGTGGGGTTGCAAAACAATGCAAGCTCTAGAGAGAGGAATTTGGCAAAACTGATCTCATATTCACCCTTTGATCCTAAAGTCCCACTGCAAGAACTTTATCCTAAAGATATCCTTGTAAATCCATGAAATGTTACATGTACAGACTACTGACTATACTAGCAAAGATGCGATGCAAACTTCATGTCTATCCATAGAGTGTTTACTGAATAAATTTATAGCATGTATAATTAATAGACTAAAACAAATGATTACTCTGCGGCCTTCAAACGGATCGAAAAGTACCTCTATATACAACTGTGGAGATCACAGCATAGTCTATTGTTGTGGAGGGATTTCCAGTTTGTGGCCCAGCAGTTAAGAAACTTGGAAGCCACCACCCTGTACAAACAAGTAAACCACTGAGCAAACTGAAAAGCCAACAACTCTCCTCAGAGCTGGACGAGATGGAGGTCCCTGGGTTAATGGCTTCCCCCAGAATTGAAGAAACAAGTAAACACAGAAAAGCCTAACTTACCTGAGCAGGATTTCTGTAGTGTCTAGTGCTGAGGAAGGGACACAGCCTCTTCAAGTGACAAATTCTGGAAGGCTCAGTGTAGACAAATCTGAGATAGCAACTCCAGAGGGGCCCAGTTTGAACAGCGCAGCAGCATTCTGTTCTTAACCAGACCTGCCCGGCTGAGAAACTGACCAGAGCCTACCCTGCGGGGTTTTATCAGAGCCTAAATGACCCTGGAGGAACATGCCCAATGTTCCAGCTGTCTCTAATCTGTCTTTTGGAGGAAGGGAAATATCTGTCCCATCTGAGAGGGGAGAGAAAAAATGAGAAACACTTGTGAAGTTCGCGGACATGGGCCACGCTACTGATACCATTTGCAACACATGGATGGAGCTGGAGAGCATTATGCTAAGTGAAATAAGCCAGTCAGAGGAAGATAAATATCCCATGACCTCACGCATTTGTAGAATATAATGAACAACATAAACTGATGAACAAAAACAGATCCAGAGACAGAGAAGCATCAGTCAGACCCTCAAACCTCAGAGTGAAGGTAGGGGAGAATGGGGGAAAGGGAGAGATCAACCAAAGGACTTGTATGCATTCTTAGAAGCTTAACCAAAGGACACAGATACCAGGGGGTGAGGGAATGAGCTGGGGGTAGGGGTGGGGGGTGGGAGGGGAGACAATGGGGAGACAATTAAGGTATATGTAATACCTTAATCAATAAAGAATAAAATAATAATTTAAAAAATCAAAGAACTACAGACAGACCTCATTGTATCACACTGTGGGATTCTTACAAACTGAAGACAAAACCCTCCATCAGCAAGGAGATTACAACTGGCTTTATTGCCATGCTTGCTTTATTGAGGTGGCTTGGGCCTGAACACTCATGGTCTGCCAAGTCTGCCTGCATAAGATGCTTCCCTGCCTCCACACCTCATGACCACAGCTAAACAGAGAAAGGAAAAGTTGATAGAATTTAATAAGATACTAGAGTAGGGTGAATTGTCCATAGAACAACTTAGGGTGTGTTTATACAGGTATTTGTAGTAAATTTATGGAAATTTTACTAGATGCTTCACATTTTCATAATATTTTTTGGGGAAAATAATTTTTCCTACCCAAGATCATGAAAACATTGCCCTATGTTTGCATCCGGAAGATTTTTAATTTTTCTTTTAACCTCATAATACATCTTGAGTTTTAGTGTAAGGTAGGATGAGTCAAGATTTAGTATTTTTACCATACACAGATCCAGTTAATATAACACCACTTACTGAATTTATTAATTTTATTTATTCAATAATTAAATGTATTGCCACTTATTCTCATGAAATTGCCCATCAGTAGAAGAGTGGATAAAAAAGCTGTGGTACATTTACAAAATGGAATACTATGCAGCTGTAGAGACATATTTTTAATGTGCTATAAAACAAGAATGGTAAGAGTTAATAGACTTGAAAGTTTGAGAAAAACAGATGGCATTGTATTAAATGAGAACCCAAAGCAAATGGAATGAAAGAAAGAAAAAAGAAGCAGGAAGGTATATATATATATATATATATATATATATATATATATATATATATATATATATATAGAGAGAGAGAGAGAGAGAGAGAGAGAGAGAGAGAGAGAGAGAGAGAGACAGACTAAAGCAAGTTTAGAGTAAGAGGAATACCTGGGATCTTTAGGAAGAAAGTGAAGAACACCTGAAACAGTTGTTTCTCTCCTCTAAGAAATAACCAGTAAACATATGAAACCCTGTCAGATTCTAATCCTAATTGAAGAAACCTAAAGAAAAATTGGAAGCTATTTCTCACCTTTTAAAATGTTGACACTGAAAAATATGTATTTAACAGTGTTAGAGAAAACATAGAGACAGACACTCATTCCCCATGCCATGTAAATTGGCACAAACTTCAGAGAATAATGTGGTAACCTGGATCCAAATTAAAGTGTCTCATGTCCTTTAGCTCAGCAAGTCTACTTCTTGAATTTACTCTCACAGATGCACTGAAAGAAGTTTGCAAAGAAATAGACACAAGCTCATTACTGTGAATCATACATAATAGCAAAAAACATAATTAAAAAACATAATGTCCCCAATAGCTGAAGAGTTAAACAAATCATGGTTAAACCATATGATAAAATATATTTTCTTACAGAGGGCTCAAGTTTAATTATGAAATGTTGTCATTTTCAGATATACATCCAATTGTATTTTTGAGAAATTTACTAGAATTTATGTAATTTCTAACATGTACAAATACTGGGGTTTGGAAAATCAAAGTAATGAAATTGGAATAATTCTATTTCCTCTCTATTTATCTGAAATGACTGTACATGTTGTATAATAACAATAAAAATACCAAAAACAAGAACTGAGCTATGCCAGGTTTATGTTACTATTCCCATTATTAATTCATATATCTTTATACCAACCCTCTGATGTTTGGTATCTAAATCTTTAGTTTCCTATGACGTAAGAAAAGGAGCCATTCAGTATAATTTTTGCATTAATCAGATGGAACTGTATTAATCCTATACAATAAAGATGTAATATGCAAATGGTCGTTACACTGTGAAGCATAATGACCGACTGCTTAATGACCAGATCATGGATCAGCAGGAGGTGGGCCAGTGAGCTATAAGTAGGTGGCAGAGAGCTGGGGGGGGGGGGGGGAGGGAGCTACAGAAGGGTGGGGCAGCAGGCTAAGAGCTACTGGAGGGAGGTAGCCAGCTACTGGTGCATGGATTCATGCACAGGGCTACTAGTTGAAAAATAAAAGCAGATGGAAGTACAGGAAAAATGTTCCAAATTGACAGCATAGATAAAGGAGACACTCCAGGCCTGAGACTCAACAACTGGGAAAAGCAGCAGGAAAGCCCAACTGCAATTTACATAAAACGAATAAAATATAGCCGAGGCACAAAGGAAACAAGGGAGAAGTGTTGGGATCCAGGGGATAAATACTGAATAATTGTTGATGTAAGTAAAATAATAAGTTTATTAGAGATCTGTAGTATAAAGGTTGCCACACAATTTTAGGCTCAGTCTTCACACCTGAAATAAGGTAACAAGAATGATCCAGAATTGCTGAAATGAGGATAATTTACCCAGAACAATTTTATATTACTTCTAAACCAAAGTTTCTGATGTTACTCTTTTCATTTATCTTTTCTTTTTCCTCTTGAATGCACTATATTGTTGTATTCATTTCTGACTGGCAGAAATAAATTTCAATAAATTATGATTGCCACTTTATGAATTTCTAGAACATCTGAGTAATGTAAAATGATATATTAGAACAGAGAAAATCTTTCAGGTACTGTGGAGACATTTTTCAATAGTTTAGAGAGTAGATGAAAAATGATATTTCAAAGACTTTTCAGTATGAAAAATCCTTCAGAAAATGACTGCTCAAGTGAAAATTTGTCTCTCTGTAACTAAGATAACTTTTCTCCGGCGTCATCTAGAAAAAAAGATAAGCCGGAAAGAACTATGAGATGTAAATGATAATTATACGCTTTTACAATAGTTTTTAAGCCCAATAGAAGTTGGAGCAGAGAATGGTCTTACTTTTCTCTTTATGATAATGTGTGTTGGTGACTGTTATTTACTTCTGTGATTGTTCAGAAGGGAAATAGAGGAGACAGAGTGAGCCTCGAACTTTCTGCCCTATTTTATTCAGCCACTTGAGAACTGAATATCTTGTGTGACTACACTTAGAGATGGAGTTAAGATCGGCTGCACTATCACACTGTATTTTTTAAGCTAAGTGGGTGCTGGACACTTCCATAGCTCCTCCCAGACAAACGGAGGGTCGTACATCAAAATCAGTACTAAGAAAGAATATAGGAAATGCCACAATGGAATATTTTGTCAGCTCCTTGACTTTATTTTTTTAAAATATATTTTATTGATTTTTTACAGAGAGGAAGGGAGAAGGATAGAGAGCTAGAAACATCGATGAGAGAGAAACATTGCTCAGCTTCCTCCCGCACGCCTCCTACTGGGGATGTGCCCGCAACCAAGGTACATGCCCTTGACCAGAACTGAACCTGGGACCCTTCAGTCTGCAGGCCGATGCTCTATCCACTGAGCCAAACCGGCTAGGGCATCCTTGACTTTATAATTAACTAGTTTTTTACCATATTATAAATAGGGTATAATTGTGTTCATAGTGAGTTTATTAAAAACCATTCAAAGTTTAGCTTATGTATATGGGAAAAAATATATATATTTCACCTATGATAGGGAACTAATCTTCAAACTGACAGAATTTAAGTAAATATGATAAAATGTGCTTAGGGAATGTTAGTTTTTTAGGATAATTTTTCATGAATAAGGAGTTCTCAAAATAAAAATTTAATAATTCCTCTAGACTCTTCAAAATCCCAATAGAAATTATAATGCTATGTTTTCTTATATTACAAATATCAACTTCTTATGTGAAGTCACAAAACTATAATTTTAATCTCTTACAATTTTGAAAGTAGAACAACTTAAAATCAAGAAAAAAATAAGTGAATAAATATGGATACTTTTACTTAGCTATTTGTATACAGTATTATTCCATAGTTTAACAAATCCACAGACAAATCAGCAATGCATATGTCCAGCAACGAGTTCTGAGAATGCAAAGAGAAAATCATACATATGCATAGTAGTGTAAAGCTTCCTGACCCCCTGGTGTTAGCCTTTATGCTGCCCATAATAACTGTCTTTTTCAATATGAGTTTCAAGAAATCTGCTTGAATATGCTCCACTGGGCTTACACTTACTCACAATATAGACAGTTATTGGGAAATAGATGAATTAGCTTTGTTATATTATCCAAGTTCTTACCTTATAAATTTCCTCCAAACAAAGACTTGTCTAATTCTTTGAGCAGGACCTTGAAAGTAAAACAAGATAATGCCTATTATTACCTCATTTTTTTTCTCAGATTTTCAATGAAATATTGACCTTTTTTCTTAGTTTTAAAGCAATATAATTATATAAAAAAAAGAGAATTGCTCCTCATGACGCTCATTAAATCTTACTTGATCTATTCTTTTTAAAAATATATATATTTTATTGATTTTTTTACAGAGAGGAAGGGAGAGGGATAGAGAGTTAGAAACATCGATGAGAGAGAAACATTGATCAGCTGCCTCCTGCACAGCTCCCACTGGGGATGTGCCCACAACCAAGGTACATGCCCTTGACCGGAATCAAACCTGGGACCCTTGAGTCTGCAGGCTGACGCTCTAGCCACTGAGCCAAACCGGTTAAGGCTTGATCTATTCTTATAGATTAAATATTTTAGGTCAATTGATGGTATAAAGAATGAAAACTTCTAGAATTAAATTTAATAAACTAAGCAATGAGATTCCTATATTCTTAAACCATGTATAGCACACTGTTTATTAAATACTGCAGACTATTTAGAAACAATGTTAGACTTTTTTGAGCATGGAGAATAACTCTGATATGCTTCCATGACAAAATGAATGGCATGCATATATTTTCAGAAATAAAAATTGGTGGGAATATGTCACATTGTCATTTTGAGAAAATATTTCTTATTTAAATGTCTATAAATTAGATGTACTAAGGTAAAATGTACTAGGCCAGAAATTAAACAATAATTCTAATACCAGCACATAGATTAAAAATTATAAATTCTTTTTTCTCCTTAACTTTTGTGAGGTTGAAAAACATCTCATAGAGCAAAAAGGCCATCTGAGTATTTAGAGAATGAAAACACTGAATCAGAGAATAGTACCTTTGTGAGGGATGTTCTCTATCTTGTAGCTTTAAAGAGGAAAACAGTAAATGATTTTTTAAAACAGTGGAGCTGATGCATATTGAAAACAATTTTAATAAAGTGATTATTTGTGTGATATTTTACAGGCAATTATCTATCTATCTATCTATCTGTCTATCTATCTAAAAGCTTAATATGCAAATTGTCCTTATGGGAGTTCGACCAGGAGACCGATCACTCGCTATCACATGCACTGACCACCAGGGGGTGATGCAGAACAAAGGAAGGCCCTGGCCAGCAGCTGGAAGGCCCCCATCTGCCCTGATCACCAGCCAGGCCTAGGGACCCTACCCATGCATGAATTTTGTGCATTGTGCCTCTAATAACTAAATAAGAGAGAAACTGTCTACATATCAGAATCTAGGAAGATAGCCACTCAGGCACAGTTCCCTTCCTTCTCTCTCTCAAATAATACAAGAGCCAAGCAGATGAAGTATATGAGTGTTGATGCCGCCAGAGAGCCCAGGTTATCAATGGTAAAAAAAAAAAAAAAAGGTCTGCTTTTTCTGGAGCCATTAGGCCAGTGTTTCTCATTATTTTCCTGCACATTAGCAACACTGGTGAACTATAAGAAATACTTACGGTGGGGTTTCCAGGTTAGAAATTTTGACTTAGTAAGTCTTGGGTGTGACCTGAGCATTGGGAATTTTAAAGGAGCCCTGGGTAATTTTAATCGGCTATAAAATTGGAGAACAGTGTTATGCTTCCTGGCTTCCTCCCACAGACACAGGTGACAGAACCTTGTAAATCCTCTTGGGAAAGAGTTCCAACAGTCACTTCAATGCTGGTGCTTCTAAAAGGACCCCCCAGTCCTAGGGACCTTGTAATGGGGAACTGCGCAGTAAGGACAAATTTCTTTCTGTTTCTGAGGATGACAGGATATCCTAGCTTAGCAAAACCTGTCTGTTGCTGATATCCTCAAGAGAAGAAACTATTGAGCCTTGCCAACTGCTGTCCAGATTCTCATCAAGAGACTCTAGCAAAATGGCACAGGTGGCAAAACAAGTGAATGAAACTAAAAGAAAACCCTGCATCTAAGAATATAAAAAAACTTAATGGCTAAAAACTAACCTGAACCTCTAAGAGAAGGAGCTTCCTCTTACTTAGCATTGAGGGAAGAGTCCGAATTAAACCTAAAATATCGCAACTCTCAGCAATATGTGATTAGAGCACAAATGAAAGACTTTACAGAAATTATTTTTTAATATTTTAAATAAAATGTCCATACACGAACTACAAAAAGGAATGTCATTGTTGAGAGCATAATTAGTGGTGAATTAGGGAGGTGGGGGAGAGAAATCATGAAGGAAAAATTCTTAAACATGATGAGAATCTCATGCCAAGATGTACATAAAAAGAATTTCCAAAGGGACTTCCAGAAGAGCAGCATAATGATTCATAGTAATAGCTGGGTACTTCCCTGAACTGCAGAATACTTTGCATTTTCAGACTGAAAGAGATCTCTGAGTAACAAACAATTAATGACAAGGCTCACACAGGTCAACCTCCTCTGGTTAAATCCCAAACTTGCAAGAATAAAGGAAACTATTTTGCACGTCTATAGACATGATACAGAAATGCTTTTGCACTTAAAGTCAAAAAAGAGTCAAACTTGCTTCATACTTTTCATATGCAACATATGGAACTAGGAAGCAATGGAAGACGTAAAAGAATGGTTCATGAGAGAATGGTTCAAAAGCTTAAGAATACTGTAGTCACCCGCAAACTGATTCAACTCATTAAGTAATTAGAAAACTACTTGTGCCTATGCAAGAATTAGAAAATATAAATACCAATGTTTCCTATCTTCAAAAGATATTTGAGGAAGGACTTGGACAAAATTATAGTTGGAGCCAAAGAGATACCTGAAGACAAAGAAAGAAAGACTGAAAATAAAAAGCATTGAGAAGTGAAAGTAACTAGGAAGTTGCATTACTTTAATTAAGGGTTAAGATAAACATAAGCAGCCTGGCCAGCGCAGCTCAGCGGTTGAGCAGCAACTCAGGAACCAAGAGGCCTCTGGCTCCATTCCCAGTAAGGGCACGTGCCCTGGCTGAGGGCTCCATCCCTGGTGGGGGGTGCGCAAGAGGCTGCTGATCCATGATGTTCCTCTCTCATCCATATTTCTATCTCTCTATCCCTTTCCCTTCTGCTCACTCTAAAAAAAAAATCAATAAAAATATATAT
>PVJC01042590.1:0-14853 GCA_004026665.1 Murina feae
GGTCCATGATTCTCTCTCATCATTGATGTTTCTCTCTCCCTCCCTCTCCCATCCTCTCTGACATCAATACAAACGTGTACTTTTAAAAAGAGAGAAGGAGTAATGTAATTTATAATAATGTGGGATGAAAACTCTCTGCACTGAGTTCCTTTAGCTGAGAAAGAAACCTCCCCTCGTGGCCATTTTCCCCATTTCTCTGTGGACTGTGCAAAGTGCAGCACGGGCAGGGCCCGCATCAGACCCAGGCCCAGCAGCCGGGAGGATGGTCTCCAGGCTCCTTCCCCTTGCACTGGGTCCGGGCGTCCCCGAGACAGCCTGGGTCCACAGCTCTTGCTGGAAGCGGAGGCATCCTGGCTGCGCTCCCTCCCGGTGGGCGGCGCCTGCAGGCCTCTGTCTGGAATCAAGGAGATGCCAGTGTCCCTGCCAGCGCCGCTCCCCCCGGGCCGCCATATGGGGCTGCATTCCCCGGGCCTGGCAGCTCCTCCGCTCATAGCACCAGTCCCCACGGAGAGGCGCATCCCGCACACTGTTGACTGAGACTCTGCCACTTAATTAAAAGCGAGGGCTTTTGTGTCCACGCCAGCAGGGGCTTTAGAGATGCCAAGTAAGGCGACCAGATGGGACAGCGTCAGCTGCCCCCGAGGCCAGGCCCCCACCCTCCCACCACTGCTCTGTTCCGAAGCACTCGCCTTCCTGGCCGGCGAGGAGTCCCTCCCACCAGCAGCTCCCAGAGCGCGGAAGGGTCCGTCCAGCACAGACACGACTCGTCTCCGGGTTCAGATGCACGCCTTGGGACACAAGTGGCCCCGATGTGAGGGGCGGGGGTTGCAGATGGACAGATGCCCCGTGAAGGGGCATTTGGGCTGTGAGGAGGCTCTAAGGACCAGGCTAAGCTGTCCAGCCCCAGGGCTAGGCAGCATCTGCTGGCACAGGCCTGGGCCTGGCACTGGGGGCCTCTCTAGAAGCTTCCATCAGCTTCTCTAGATTCACTCTCCACCCTTCCCATCCCCTGCACCCCTGCCCCCTCCCCTCACCCCCGCCTCCCAAGCTGGTCGGTGGGAACTGTGACATCAAGCCCTCCTGCCCTATGGCTCCTGATCATGGGGGGTGGGGTGGGGGTAGGAGCAAATCCTCAGCTGCAGCCAAGCTCGGCGACTGCAGCCCCAGCAGCCTACATGATAGCAGCCTGTCCTGGACCTTAATCCAGAACCACCCAGACTCCATCTCTGCATCGCTGTTCACTCCCAAGGGATCGGCTTGCTCTGGCCACAGCCACCCCAGGGGCCACCTCCCACACAGCAAATGCAAGTGACGTGCATGGAAACCTAATGGTTACAAAACACCTCGCCAAAATGGCGGACTCCGGCTGATCCTCTTAGAAATGATGAGATTGAGCAGGTGGGCGGTGTATCCAACACGCACATGTATGTGCTCCTGCTCACACATGCGGGCGCACACCTCCCTGTGAAGGTACAGCACGTAACGCGGTCACGGGAGAGGAAACAAAATATTGCGTGGGGCTTCAGAGGCAAGAACTCCGAACGCTCAGCAAATTAAAGTCATTTATAAAGTGCAACAGGCACCCGGGTAGAAGGGCGGTGATGAGTCAGCAAAAGGGGGGCGTCTTGTTGTTTATTTACAGAAAACGTCCACGAGGCAGAAGAGGCTGCTTCCATGAAGGGCTCGCTGCTATGCAAACACCAACGCCTGCTTGTGGGGCCCTGAGGACGACATCCAGCTCAATTATTTGCATAAGTTAATAGGTTTTGTTTGTTAACTTTAAGCCCAGGAGGCCCCTCTGGCATTCCTGGGAGAGTCTGCGACCCCCTGTGTGTAGATCTCCTTAGCTCTGGCCTGCCCAGCTCCCTGGACACATGGCAGGGAACGGGTTACTCCCAGAGGTCACCACAGCGACCCCCACTTGCCCAGCACCCTGCCCTTATGCAACAATGCCATCCGTGCACCGAAAGGTTAAGGGTTCGAGTCCCATACCCCCAGATTGTGGGTTCAATCCCCAATCGGAAGGCAACGGATCAACCTCTCTCTCTCACATCGATGTTTCTCTCTCTCTCCCTCTCTCTCTCTCCCCCACCTCTCTAAACATATCCTCAGGCAAGGATTTAAAAAAAATAAATGAACACCTACGTACATAAAGCAATCAATCCAACCCCAGCTACTAATATCTAATGAAGGAGGCATCTCCTGGGATCCAGGAGAAATAGAAAAGTCACATGACAGGTCCTGGCCCCCGCCCGTCCGTTAGCGAACCTGCTTGGTCTGTCCCCCCACTATGAGCAGCACCAGCCGCCACAGCCTGACCTCACTGCCATCTCGCCGGGCTCATGGGTCTCGGGGTCTCCGTTTAACTGGTTCACACATTTTAAGTGGGAGACGGGCAATCGGCCCGATTTTCATTCTTCCTTCCATCTCAGGCTTTCACCTCGATTTTGCTCGGCGCAGGGAGGAATCCGGGTGTGTGCCTGTGGCGTGGTTTGAGGAGGGAGTGGAGGGCTGGTGGTGGGTGTTGAAGATCTGCTGCAGGAGGTGCTGCTGGCTGGGTGCTGCCCTGGTCTCTGCTCGCTTGCCCAATCGCTTGCCCTTTCCCTCGAAAAAGCGATCATGGACCGACCGCTGGCCGGCAAAGCAATGGGTGACCTGGCGCGAGGGCTGGTATTTGCTTAAGGAAACCTCTCCCACTGACCCAATTTCTGGGATGCATAGAAGGGGGGGGATGACAGAAGTCATATTTTTGTTCTTGTCTCCATCTCATTCATCTTATTTGATCAGGGCTGAGCGAAACTGACATCTCATCAAACTGCAAAGTGTGTTTCGGCGCCGGGCGCGCGGGAGGGTGGCATTTAGAGCACAGACGGCGCAGGAACGGATGTATTTGCCGATCCCGCGCGGCCGTGGACGCCTGACCTTTCTCCCGTGGCTTTATTGACACCGCCTGCTCGGCATCATGTTTCATTACAGCGCGTCTGGAAGGACTGGGAGCCCTTCTCTCCGAACGCACCTCGGCCGGGGCCAGCGACACTTCCCTTCGCAGTGAGGCGGGGGGAGGTACCAAGCCGGCTCTGGCAGGATTAACACAATTCCTCAAAGAGAGTGTTTAATTAAGAAACGGCCGCCTCCCGCAGCGCGGGCCTGGGCGGAATTTCCAGTTGGCACGCGGCGAGCGCGGAGGAATTACACGCGAGGTCGCTGTCATTTACTCGCTGCGGGTTGCATCTGGGAGTTCTGAGAGGCGCGCCCCGCCCCCCTCCAACCTCGCTCCATTCACCGCAGAAAATCCTCTCCGATAAGCGCTCACTCGGGCTGCCGCTCGGAGCTAGAATCCCACCACTGCATCGGGCCAAGTTGCTGCAGAAAGGATGTATTGGTGTGTTCGTGTGACAAAAATCTGTGGGTTCGGGTGCTCTGCAAGCACTGGGGGATAGCAGTGAGCGAGAAAGCCAGGTCGCACGGTCAGGGAGTGTCAGTCTTGTGAAGCAGACAGTCTACACGTTAATAAATAAAAAACGTACGTAGGGTCATTTCAGAAAGTGGGGTGTGTTCTTTATTGTGCATGGAAGGGAAAGACAACAGAGAATGCCTGGGGGGTTTGGGGGGTGCCGGGGGTGCTGGTGCTGCAGTGAACAGATTGTCCAGGGAAACTCTCTCCTGAGGATGAGGGTGAACATTTGAGCTCTAATCTGATTAATGAGATGAGGCTGGCGGCGTGGGAGCTAGACCAGAGTCTGTTTCAGGTAACACACATGGCAAGTGCAAAGGCCCTGGGGTAGAAACGTGTTTGGCCTTTTATGAGAAGCAGAGAGAAAGCTGACAGGAAACCAGCGTGGAGCTTGAGGAGTGAGGGCGGCCGGCTGGGAGCTGAGCCCAGCTTAGGAGACTTCAACGGCTGCCACGGGAAGCTGGTGGAGGGAGTGGCACAGGGAAGTGATAGCGGTCAACTTGGACTTGTAAGTGGTTCCTCTGGCAAAGGGTGAGGACTCGATTGGAGAGGACATGTGAGTGAGAACAGAAACCCGGGATGTGGCTGCGGAGCCAGTTATAGCAAGACGGGATGGATATGATGATCTGCTATGGAGCCAACAGGATCTGCTCAGCCCATGTCAGTGTGAGAATCTGTCCTTCCCTCCCCACCACCACCGCCACCGCCACCACCATGGGGCAGAGTGAGCCCAGCCGTTTCCGCCACCTCAGGCACTTAGGCTCAGCGGTTATCACCCCCATCGCCCCCCTTCCCACCTCTTCCTACTGCTCCCCACAGGACAGGAGGTTAGTCTCCCTCCTTACCTCATCACTCCTCTCTGGCTCTGCTCCATTTCCTGCATTTCTCTCATTAAACATACAGCCCAACGCAGGGCAAAGTACCCCATTCATGGGTTGCCATTTTGCACCCCATCTCTGCCCTTCTCCCCTCCCTAAACCCAGGAGCCTGGGGGGCAGTGTGGACCCCACTCCTGGCTGAGAGGCTGAACCTCTCAATGGGGGCGGAACCTCTGCCAGTCAGTGCATCCCATTTTTCCCTGACTGTGATTGGTCCAGACACCGTCACAGGATCCCATCTCAACCAATTAGATGCAAAGGGACTCTGGCTGGGAACACTGGCCTAAAATCCTCCTTCTTTGTCACTAAATTCAACCTGAATTATGGAGTGTGGGGAGTTTCCCACGGTCGCCCGAGGACAGACTCCCTGTCCAGCAAGCAAGGCGGAGAAGGAGGCGAGGAGACAGAGATGGCGCCTGGCCACAGGTTGAGCCACGTCCACAGGCTAAGCCTGGATCATCAATGAAACGACACTTTCCCCTTTCCCAGCTTAAGCCAGGCTGGGTCAGGTGTTCTGACACTTGCTACCAACAGAATCCTAAGGGACAGGCCCACCAGGGGGCAGGGGCCGCGCTCCCCTGCACAGGCCTCAGCACACCCTGCGCGGGGCAGCCACCAGTCGTTGTCCAGCCGGCAGGTGTGTCGTCCTGTGAGGCCTTTTGTTTGAGCTCCTAGCCAGCGAGGGCCCAGGCTTTCCTGCTCAGCAGTTACCTTCTCAGCTTCTCGCGCAGCCGCCCTCCGAGGCTTTGTGCAAAGGCCTTTTATGAATTTAGTATTTATTAGACCTGCCGTGTGCACTTGACGTGGATCCATTTTTGCCAGAGAGGCAACCTCCCGAGAAGCCAATATTATGGCCCATTTGGGGAGGAACAGCCAAGAGAACCAATAAAAGCTAACGAAGCTGAGTCTGCTCATTGCCAGAAACGCCCGTTTGGCTGGCTAATGGGCCGAGGGGAGGGGCTGCGGTGTTTCCGCGCTTTCTTTCGCCTGGGGAGCTCTCCACCTAGCCACCCAGCACAGCCGTTTGGGAGGGTCCCCCCCCAGAGCCACATCCGGGCCGTGGCTCTGGCAGCTTAACTGGCTGAAGTCGGGGAGCTCGGGGCTCAGAACGGACCAACTGCCTTAAGGAGCGTGGGGGCCCGCACGCCCAGCCCTCAACCCTGACACGTGGGCCTTCTCACGCCTTAGATCTCCTACTAACACACACACTCCAGTGTAAAACACTCAGTGAGAGCTCTTTGCGCGATGCAACGCTGAACAAACGTAAGTCACTATCCCCCACCCACATGGAGAGAAGGGATATGGATTGAATTCAACTCTGTGCCTGATACCTTATTTTTTTTAAACATGTTTGTATTGATTTCGGGGGGGGGGAGGAGAGGAAGGGAGAGGAAGAAACATCAATGATGAGAGAGTATCATGGACCGGCTGCCTCCTGCATGACCCCTACTGGAGATGGAGCCTGTTACCCCAGGCATGTGCCCTGATGGGGCATTGAACTCTGACCTCTTGGTTCATAGGTTGATGCTCAACCACTGAGCCACACCAGCTGGGCTCTGCCTGATATGTTACATACGTATTTGCATTTCATCATCACTATTGGGACAGTGAAACCCAGGCGTTCCTCTCCCCACTTTATGGGTAGGAACACTGGGGCTGGGAAGACTGAGGAGCGTGGCTGGGCCACTCAGCTGGCGGATGGCGCGTTCCAGGCTTGGCTCCTGATTGGTTTGATCTTAAAGCTTCCGTCCCCTGCTCCTCGCAAGCATGGCTTGGACGGGGACACTGAACCTCAGGCCAGAGGGAACTACAAAACCAAGAGACCCCGCAGGAAGCCTCTGCCCCGTTTCCTACCAGATCGCCACACCCTGCGTGTGCAGACGTCCCCCGTGAAGGAATTCTGCCTCACACCTGCCTTTGTGTCTCCATGTATCAGCTCCTTTTCCAGCTCATACGTAAGACAGAGGGGGAAGCCTGGCTGCTAGGCAGCACTCGGCCCGGATCCCTATCTCCACTGTCTCCCAACCGCCAACTGGGGTCCCCTGCCATCCCTTCTGCCCATTCTCCGCGGCCTCACTCGGCAAGGACAGCTCTCGGGCTCGGCCGTGCCCCTGACCAGGGCCTGGCGAGCAGATTGAGCGCTCGCACGCCGCCTCCCACGAGATGAAACTCCATCCACCACGATGGCCAGTTCCACCAGCGGAAAAAGAGATCCCAATGGGAACTCTTTTTTTTAAAGAAAATATTTGTATTGATTTTGAGAGAGAGGGGAAGGGAGACGGAAAGGGAAACATCAATGAGAGAGAGCAGCATGGGTGGGCTGCCTCCTGCACGCTCCACACTGGGGATCGAGCCCACAACCCAGGCCTGTGCCCTGACCGGGAATCGAACCAGCAACCACCTGAGCCACCCGGCCAGGGCCTGATGACAGCTCCGAAGGATGAACACTTTTAGGGGAGGCAGGTGCTGCCGTCCAGCAGAAAAGGGAGGGAGGGCTGCATGGGGAGAGGGACCAGAGGGTGTGGGTCCCCAGAGAAGATGCTGCCTTGGGGAGCTGCCCAAACAACCCCCACACATAGCATGGAAGCATAGCGCCTGCACACAGGGGTGACCACACCGCTGTCCTCGCCCACTCTGCCCCTCTCCGTGATCCAGCAGCCTCCGCCCTCTTCCTCATGGGGAACCCCCCTCCTCCACTCCCAATGCCTGTGGATTCAGGGGGAATAATACCACCCCTCTCCCGGGCCAGAACTGACCAATTGGATTGTTGCAGCGGCTTCAGAGGTGGGCACATCAGCAATTCAGGCTGAAGAGAAGCACCCTAGGGACTTAGAACGAGAGAGCGCCCTTCCCTTCAGGGTGGCTCGGTGGGCAGGGTACCTGTGGGACAAGGTTTGGACGGCGCCTTCAGAGCCTCTGGCATCTCTCCACACGGTCAACAAGCCGCAGGGCGTCAGGATTAGCCTGTCGCCAATCCTGCTCAGAAATGGTAAGGGGGGGGGGGGGGGGGGGGAAGCGACGGTGTTGCTAATAAAGATGGGCCTGGCGGCGAACCAGCTAATATCTCGGCTTCCGCCAGGCCTCTCGCTGCCTCTGCACCGATGACTCCAATGAGATAAATTACTTTCCCACCAATACAAACATGACTGCAATCAATACAGTTAGTGAAGAACAGGGTTTGTAGAAGAAAAGAAAATGCCAATATCAAATACGTTTATATCGACAGGGAGCCAGGTTGGTCTAAAGTGCATGCACGGGCGTGGGGACGGCCTTGGGGAAGAACCTCAGAGCCCAGCCAGCATGGCTCAGTGGGTTGAGCGTCAGCTTATGAAGCAGGAGGTCACAGTTCCATTTCCGGTCAGGGCGCATGCCTGGGTCACAGGCTGGATCCCCAGTGTGGGGCGTGTGGGAGGCAGCCAATCCATGGTTCTCTCTCATCATTGATGTCTCTCTCTCTCTCTCTTTCTCTCTCTCTCTCTCTCTCTCTCTCTCTCTCTCTCTGCCTCTCCCTTCCTCTCTGAAGTTGATCAAATACATTGTAAGAATGAACCTTGAGCACAGTAACCTTGTCTGCCTTCTTATCCCCGGGTCCCCGAGGCCAAGCACACAGTAGGTGCTCAGCACATATTCATGGAATAAACGAGTAAGTGAATGCTTGTCGGTCTCCCTGTTCATGAAGCCAAGGCACTGTGCCTAGCACGGAGGAAGGATGAGCAGTGTTGGCATGGAGTCGCCTATAAATAAATGAGCAGGTTGACAAACAAGCAAAGACAACAGGCACCAAGCACGAGAGAGGGCGGAAAGCATGTCTGCTCAATCCTGGCTGGCCCCGCGCAGCACACTTGTTGTGATGCGTTCGTCCAGGTTGACTCGGCGAAGCCTGCGTGCGGGGCCGCGGAGGCCCACCTGCCTGGAGCTCCCGATGACTTGGGCCCCGGTGCTGGGAGACGCCTGTGGGAGCGGGAAGAAAAGGGCTCCTGGGAGCTCCCCAGTTAACCATGAAATGGGGCTTTTGAAAGAGAGAATGTGGGGGGGGGGGCTGCTGTCGGGCTGAGGACCCAGGTGGACGCATAGATGGTCCCCTTGTCAAAACGACCCCCAGCTGATCTCTCCTGCGTGGCTGCTGAGGAAAAGCCATGTCACCAGGGAGCTGGCAGGAGCGCAGTGACGCCGCCAGCAGCTCCCCGGGCCCAGGACTGGGTCCCGGGATGATCCGGAGGAGGCTCGGGTGTGGCAAGGGGAACCCAGCTGCCACGGCAAGGAAGAGCCTCAAGGGCCATGTGGCCCCCAGACGCAGAGCTGGGGAGCTCTCGATGGGACGGCCCAGAGGAACAAGGGCCTGGGGCTGCCGCACGCGCGGGTGGGGCCTCCTTGCTGAGCATGGCGGGACCCTCACCTTCATGCAGGCGTCTATAGTGCAGCCCGTTCGGCCCTGAGGAAGGCGGCTGAGCATCCGAGAGAAAGCGGGACGGCCCTGCCCGCCCGGGTGGTCCCCGTGGGCCTGAGAGGGGCCAGTCCCCACCTCGATGGTGAGTCAGCATCTCCCCGGGATTTTTAAAATTAGAAACTTCCAGGGCCCAGCCTGGGCCAGTGAGTCAGAGTCTCTCAGGATGGGGCTCGAGGAAGCGGTGCTTGTAAAACAAAACAGAGCAAAGCAAAACGCTCCTGAGCAGTAAGCGGCCTTGCCCTCTGTCCATCATCAAAACGGACAAAGATGAGGAATGGCAGTCCCCGAGGGAAGGGGCACCTCAAAAGGAAGAGGCCTTTTGTTTTGTGCGTTCATCCTCTCCCGAGGACCTTTTTCCATTGGTTTTTAGAGAGAGTGGAAGGGAGGGGAGAGACACAGCGAGAAACATCGATGTGAGATAACACTTGGTTGCCTTCTGCATGAGCCCCAACCATGGCTGGGGACTGAGCCTGCAACCCAGGTACGTGCCCTTGACCAGACGCTTCCGTCCAAGGCTGACGCTCTATCCACGGAGCCGAACTGGCCGGGGTGAGAAGACCTGTTTCTAGTGAAGCGGTGGGCGGGCATCCCGAGCATTTCTCAGCGGTCCCGGGGAGCCGGGCAGAATCTGGAGTTTGAGCTGCTGCTGCAGCTGGAGTTTGCAGGGCAGGGCCCTGGGGAGGACAGGGATGGGGCAACCACAGAAGTAGGTGCAGGCATGTCCTGTGGGGCCTGGGTGGAGCCCAGGGTGCCGCCTGGGCTTTCAAAGTCTAGCGTGAGGCTCAGTGAGGCCAGCAGAGAAGCTGGGAAGGGCCTGAGAACTGAGTGAAGGGGCAGAGGCCCTGTGGGCTCAGCTCCCGTGGAGAAGTTGGGGCGCACCTGTAAGGGCCCCAGAAAGGCCTGTATTAGCAGCAAGAGGCCTGTATGCTCAGCCTTGGCACTGCTGACATTTATGGGGGGGCTGTCCTGTGCTCTCTCTGGTATATGCCTATCACCCCTCCCCAGCTCAGAATGTCTCGACATGGCAGCATGTTCCCCGGGCAAACTGCCAGTCACACCTCCCCAGTGGCCACCTCTGATGCCGTGACTCTGCATCCTCTGGCCTGCGATTCTCCTTGAAATCGTGGTTTTAAAAATCGTGGGGGCCATGTCCACGGTGAGATGCAGGACACAGGGACCCATGGGTTCCGCCGCCCTCGGCTGGGGCCGAGTCCAGCCCACACGGCGTCGGCTGGGTCACGCTCAGCCCCGCACCTTCCGTCCAGAACAGGACCGCGGGGCTCCCGGCCGACGGCTCCCCATCCTGGGCTGTACCGGGGCTCAGCGCGTCCTCTTCGGATGACCCTCGGGGGCGGGGGGCGGGGGGGACGGCCGGCCTTCACTGTTACCCGAATTCTCTTTTTCTCCATTAAAACACAAACACGCCGCACATGCCTGAGTTTTACTTGTTTTTTTCCCCCAGATAAGGGCCCGCCATTTGGGGCATGAAATCCGGATCAATAGCCAATTAAAAAAGCCGTTTGTGCCCGTGTGCGGCGCATATAAATGCAGTGTCACAGGGCTGCGGCCACGTCCGTGCGGAGCCCAGACGACGCGTGCCAAGTGCTGTGGTGCAGACATCGAGCGTCGCCGGCCTCCCCGGTGCCTGAGGGCCGAGGGGAAGGTGCACGCGGGGAGCTTTGGGAGCAGCCGCTGGGTCGTCAGCGATTCGGGGTGGTCAGTACCGGTGCGGCCGTGGCCGTGATGTCATGGGGTTTGCACCCTTCCCGGGTCTAAGCGGGTCCTGCCCAGGGCTGACGCCCACGCCCTTGGTGCTATTTCCAGGTGGGTGGCAGGTAGGAGGCTCTTAGAAAAAACGGAACTCCTTAATATCCAAACCCACCCCACCTCTTTCTCTACACACACACACACACATGCACATACATGCACATACATGCACACACATGCACATTCGCACACACATGCACATACACTCACACACATGCACATGCACTCACACACATGCACATACACTCACACACATGCACACACACTCACACACATGCACACACATACACTGAAAGAACTTAAGTTAGACCAATATAGATGGATGGGGCCATTGGAGCTGTCTGGGCTGAAGTGCCGGGGGAGCAGGCAAACAATTATGCACTTACATATATTTTTAAATATGTTGTATTGATTTCAGAGAGGAAGGGAGAGAGGTAGAAACATCAATGATGAGAGAGAATCATGGACCGGCTGCCTCCTGCACGCCCCCTGCGGGGGATGGAGCCCGCAACCCAGGCCTGTGCCCTGACGGGGAATCAAACTGTAACCTCCTGGTTCATAGGTCAAAGCTCAACCACGGAGCCACGCCCATGGCTGAGCCTTGACAAAAACAAAATAAATAAAAAATAAAAAAACTCCCTGGCACTTCCCGGAGCCTGGCACTGAGGGGGTTAACCCGAATCCGCCTCGGTGATGAATGGCTATAATACTGTCGACGTAATGGGTTTCCTATTTAAATTTTGTGGGGATTTAATCAGTTGGGCGCAGCTGTGAGAGACGCACCATAAACTATGTTGAAAAATATGTAGACATATACATTTATCTGCTACAAATTAAGCTCACTTAGGGGTGGTCTTAATGGCCCATGTAGCCATCATTACAAGCATAAATTCCAAACTGTCTGTTTCCGGTGAATTTGCTTTGAGAAAAAATTAATGTTCATCCTTAGCCGAGCGCGGTAACAAATGGAAGGACCCTAATTTGCAAAGCACTAATAGCCCGCCATTTTTCATTAGGGCCCCACACTGGATCGCCCGTGGCCAGTGGCTTCAAGGGGGATTCCGCGATCCAGGCAGGGGGGCGGGGGGATGGGGCTGGCTTTCTGGGGGCCACCCCTCTGTGCTTCCCCTCATGTGCTCCCAGGAAGGATGACACCCCGGTTCCGAAGCCAGGCTGCCCTTCAGTCCTGGCTACCTGTGTTCGGCCGGAGTTTCGTACGGGGCCTGACTGGGCTACCATGGTGTAACGCAGCACAGAGACAACCCAGCAGTGCGCACGCCTCTCTGTGCCAATGACGACGCACAGCAAACGGACGATCTCCCACATCCTCGGAGGCCCCAGCCCAGGAAGCGGGGCAAGGCGGCTGGGGGTTGAGTCCCAGGCTGACTTGGTGACGCCCTCCGCCTGGTAGAAACCCAGAGCTGCCCGTTTGCAAGACATACTCTCGTGTCCCTTCTCACACTGCAGTGGGTTCTTCGCTTACGACCAACCTAGGACACAGGGTGACGGTGTCCCACTCTGTGTGTTTTCTAAAGGTGTTTTCAATTGATTTTGAAGAGAAAGGGGAAGGGGAAGGGGGGGAAGAGAGAGAGAGAGAGAGAGAGAGAGAGAGAGAGAGAGAGAGAGAGAGAGAAAGAGAGAGAGAGAAACATCCACGAGAGAGAGAAACATCCACGAGAGAGAGAAACATGAATTGGCTTCTTCACACCACCCCCCACCAGGGATGGAGCCCGGAGCCCGGAGCCCAGGCATGTGCCTTGACCAGGAATGGAACCAGCGACCTTCGGATGCAGGGGACATGCTCCACCACTTTCCATAGGGGCACCGGCCCCTGAGGAGGATCCGGCCAGAGAGGCACCCAGATGTCAAGTTTTGGGAAGCCTTCATCTATATTTGTATGACCCTGACCTTGACCTCCGCCTTAAACCTTGCCCCTCTTGCCTCACCCCAGCCCCATCCAGGGCTGGGACCCCAAAGCGCAGAGAAGGTAGGACTCCCCCGAGGACACGCAGGCGCTGAGAGAGCTCGAGTCCGACTCAGGGCCAGTAACCGGGGTCCGAGACCTTGTCCACGTGCCACGACGCTGCCATGTGCCCGAGAGGCCCGTCTCTGGCAGCCCCGGGGGGCGCTCCCCACGAGCCCCGCTGTGCACAGGCAGCTTTCCCGCACTTCGTCTCCTCTCATTTCTTCTCTGCACCTTTCACTCTCAGAAATACTCCTACCGATTCCCTGGGTGTGGCCTGTGTGCGCCACCGGAATAGCCACCACTTCCTCTCTGTGCTTGTAACAGGGCCCGCCAGCAGGCGCCCAACGAACCACCTTCTCCCACAGCCAGCCCGCGAGAAGCCCTGTGGGACGGGCCTGAGTCTCCACGCACCTGGGCCCAGGTGCCCGAGCGATGGGGCGGAACCATCTAGAAGGTCGGATGAGGTACTCCCGCAACTCAAGCACTGGTGTTGGAATATCCAACGGGATGGAAACGGGAGCCTGCGTGGGTCTAGTCCGCTTTCTTTCCCGCGAGCAGAGATTCAGAAAACCAACTTTCACCACTGCGTCTGATGGCGGCGAGAGGTGAAGAATTAAAATGGTGAAGCCAGACATTTAACAAACAAACGAACCATCCTACTGAAACACAGCCAGCAGCACCCACACCAGGAGTGTCTTGGGGGCAGGCCCGGTAGCCCGGCAGCTCCCAGAACTCCCTCTGTGTCTGGCCATCGGCCCCGCGTCCCCTTTGAGACGCCTCACCATATGGGAGAGGGGTTCTCTCCCGCACGCCCCGCACCACCTCCTAGGAAGCACCCAGGGAATGAGTCAGTCCTCCCAGGCCTGGCTGTGGTGCCACGCGACTTAGCGATTGGCGAGGCTGTGGGAGCAGCCGGGGCCTTGCCGTGTCAGCGTCGCTGCCACTGAAACAGACGGGACAGCAGAGCAGACAGGGCGACCCTGCGCCTCAGGCTCAGTGTCTGCGCAGGTGACCCCAGGAAGCGGCACCTACCTCATCCCCGGACGGGGTCCATGCAGGACTGCTTCCGCGGTCCCTGGGAAGACTGGGCCGTGGGCAGCTGGGGCAGCATCACATGGAGAGAAGGCAGCTGACCCCCTGGCAGACCGTGATGATGGCGTAAAGTTACATATGTGACCAGGCACTTCACACATACGACATTTTCACACCACCTGGGGCTGAAACTCGGATCGGAACCCACACCCCACAAAGCCAGGGGCCTCTGCTGCCCTAACAGCTTCCACGCCAGCTCCCCTGTGCCTGCGACCCCCATGCCCAGCCACCACCGGCTCACCTGGCGTCTCTTCCTGGTGGCATCCTCAGGCTCCGCGAGGCACTGCCCTGCGCCCATGGTCCCCCCTCCCGCACTCGGTGGGCCCCCATACAGCCCTGACTCATTGATTCCACCCTCGGCTGCTCACCTCCGGGCCCAGGTGAGCACTGAGTTCTCGCGAGCAATCACTCAGCAATGGCCCACACCAGGCACCCAGCGAGGTGCACCCACCACCTGGGAGCTCGTTCAGGGGGAAGTCAGCAGGGCTGGGAGTTTGAATGCTGTTGTTTTTTGAGAGAGAGAGAGAAAGAGAGAGTGAAAGGGAAGAGGAGAGACAGAGAGAGAATGAGAGAGAAACAACGATGTGAGAGACACATCAATTGGTTGCCTCCCGCACACACCTGGCTGGGGCTGGGGATGGAGTCTGTAACCCAGATACATGCCCTTAATTGGAATCGAACCCGAGACCCCTCAGTCCACGGGTTGACGCTCTATCCACTGACCCAAGCCAGCCAGGGCTGGGAATTTGCCTTTTCAACCAGCTCCCAGGTGAGGTCCGTATGGTGGGTGCTGGGCCCACTTGGGCAGGCGGGGTGGAGTCTGTTAACGCGTTGGACCTGCCCACGGCTGTTAACGGTGCAGAGAGGCCCCCTGGCTGGGGTCACTCAGGGGTGAGGTCACTACAGGCCCCCCGCTGGGTGTTCTTGGGGGGCTACTCCTCCCACCACCGCCACTAGCACCACCACGTCTGATGCGGGACCAGGACCTGCAGCCGTTCACAACCAAGCAGGGTGCCTGAGTCCCCCCACAGAGCAGCATGACGTCCCTGCTGGTCGATGCGTAACTGAGTCCATCCCCACCAACAGAGTGTGCCTGGGTCTGGCCTCAGAAATGCTCCCTGGGGAGGGAGGCCCTGCTCTCTGCCGCCCTCGCATCCTCCCTGCCTCTCCCCGGGGCTGCTCCCTCCTCCTTCGGGCCTCACCTGAAGCATGGCCTTCTCAGAGGGGTTTGCCCAGGGGCCTCCGGGGG
>PVJC01042591.1:0-14874 GCA_004026665.1 Murina feae
ATTATGAACAACAAATATATATCAACGAGTGAATCTAAGAATCAAGTGAATAAAAAATCTGATGAACAGAATAAACTGGTGAATAGAATAGAATCAGAGGCATAGAATGGAGTGGACGGACAATTTTGGGGGGTTAAGGGTGTTGGGGGTGCGTGAAGAGACTGGACAATAATTGTACACCTATGGATGAGGACAGTGGCGGGGGCAAGGACAGAAGTTGGGGTGGGAAATGGGAGAAGGGGAGTTATGAGGGAAAAAAGAGGAACAACTGTAATAATCTGAACAATAAAGATAAATTAAAAAAAAAAGAAAAGTCAAGTAACTTCTTTTAGGCAACACAGCTTGTCAATGGCAGAGCTGAGATCAATGGTCACTTCTTCTATTTGTCTACAAAGCCAATGAGTGTGCTCTTTGCATTATAGAACACTTCCTTCTTTGAAAGTCTTTAAAACAAAGAAAGCCTTCCAACCTTGATACACTCACAAGACATCATTTTCACATCAATAAAAGAGGTGAATCCTATATAATAAAAGGCCAGACACCATAAGCATAACAACTAGAGACCAGAACCACCATGGACCCTCACTGGGCTGGCCCTGCCCCCAAGCAAATAGTTAGGGGTGATCAGGTAGGCAAGCAAGTGGTTAGGGGTGATCAGGTAGGCAGAGCTGGCCCCGCTTCTCAGCAAAGAAAGAGGGAGGCCCAGGCCACCAGCAGTGAGTCTGTGGCAGGTGTGCAGCTGGCCAACGATTGCCCCACAGAAGGAGGCCAAGACCATCCAAACCACCCCACCCCACGCCTGCCGCCTACAGAGAGAGGCCACCAGTGGCAGGGGAAGGGGAGGTAGTTCTGTACAGATGGCAAGCAGTGGCAGTGCTGGGGGTGGGGCCAGCTGCATACAGCTGGAGGAAGAAAAGCCCCATAGGCCCTGATCTCAGGCCAGGCCTACAGACCCTACTCGAGGGGTCCTGCATTGTGAAGAGGTGCAGGCCGAGTCAAGAGACCCCTCCCCAGAGTGCATGAATTTTCATGCACTGTCCTCTAGTATACTTATAAAAGATTAGCTTTGAAATAGCAGAGTTCCAGGAATGTTAGCAATGAATCAGGCATTTGTAAATCATTGGGGGGAAAATATTTGCAAATGATACTTCTGATAAAAGGCTAATATCCAACATATAACCCAACAACAACAAAAAAGCAGACAATTCAATTAAAACATGGGCAGAGGACATGTTTCCAAGGAAGATATGCAAGTGGACAACAGACATATGAAACAATGTACAACATCACAACACAGGCATGTGCCCTAATCAGAATTGAAGGAGTGACCTCCTGGTGCATGGGATGACCCTCAATCCAGTAAATCATGCCAGCTGGGTGCACTGGTAGCTTCTTAACCTGTCTCTCAACTTCTAACCTTGCCACCCACCTCAATCAATTCTACCCAAAAGCCAGAATGATCCTACTAAAACATAAGCCAGATTATGCTACTGCACTGTCCAAAACTCTCCAATGACTTCTCATCCTATTCAGAGTTACAGCCAAAGTCCTTACCCTTTATTATTACCTCTCTGATCTCTCATACTACTCTCCATTGAACTCACTCTGCTCCAGACACATCAGCCTCCTTATTGTTTTTCAGAACTACCAGAAACACTCCTGTCTTAAGATCTTTATACTTGTTTCTCCTATATGACACACTTTTCTCCCAAATATCATGTGGTTTGTTCCATAACCTCTTTATAGGTCTATATTGAAATGTCACGTATTCAATGAAATTTCCCCTTATCATCCTAACCATCTCCCTTCTCTGTTTCATTTTTCTCTATAGTATGTATCACCATCTAACATACTATAAATTTCACTTATTTGTTTACTGTCTCTCTCCCTCCACTGGAATGCAAGCTCCAAAAGGGCAGAGATATTTATGTTTTGTTCATTAATGTATTCCTCAAAGCCTGAAACACCTGATACATAGTGCTTCCAATAAACTAGAGAACCAGTGTACAAAAATTTGTGCACTTGGGGGGTCCCTCAGCCCATCCTGTGCCCTCTTGCAATCTGAGACCCCTCAGGAGATGTCCACCTGCTGGTTTAGGCTTGCTTCCCAGGGAATCAGGCCTAAGCTGGCAGTCAGACATCCCTCTGACAGCCTGGGAGCCCTTGGGTGATGTCCTCTTGCCAGCCGGGAGCAGGCTTAAGCTGCAGTCGGACAACCTTAGCACTGCTGAGGAGGCGGGAGAGGCTCCCACCACCACCACTGTGCTGGTAGCTGTCAGCTTGGCTTGAGGCTGAGCAGAGCTCCCCCTGTGGGAGCTCACTGACCACCAGGGGGCAGCTCCTGCATTGAGCATCTGCCCCCTGGTGGTCAGTGTGTGTCATAGTGACCAGTCATTCCCAGTGGTTCTGCTGTTAGGGTAAATTTGCATATTACTTTTTTATTATATGGGATAGAGGCCTGGTGCATGGGTGGGGGATAGCTTGTTTGCCCTGAAGGGTATCCTGGATCAGGGGGGAGGAGTCCTGCTGGGGTGCCTGGCCAGCCTGGGTGAGGGGCTGAGGGCCGTTTTCAGGCTTCCCACAGTCCCTTCAGGGTGGGGGTGTGGTCCTGCTGGGGTGCCTGGCCAGCCTGGGTGAGGGGTTGATGTCCGTTTTCAGGATGGCCAACTCCCCCGGAGACCCAATTGAAACTTTGTAGCCTTGAGCGGAGCCCAGATCCCACTGGTTGCCAGGGGCAACCTCCTTGAGCAGAGGCCACAGGCAGCTGGAAGCAGGTATCTGGGATTTATTTATCTTTTATAATTGAAACTTTGTAGCCTTGAGCAGAGCCCAGGGCAGGCCAGGGCAGGTGCGAAGCTTGGCTTTCTCCATCGCCAGAGCCAACTCAAGCCTCCTGCTCCTCCAGCTCCATGGCCACTGCCATCTTAGTTGGGTTAATTTGCATACTCGCTCCTGATTGGCTGGTGGGCATGGGTTGTGAGTGTAGCGGAGTGACGGAGTGATGGTTAATTTGCATGTTTCTCTTTTATTAGTGTAGATGATTGTAGAGTGAATGGATTCCAGGCAGATATCCTGAAGTCCATTGCAATCTCTCATTGACCAATACCTCTGGCATTGAGACTTGCCATTATTGAGCCATTGAAAAGCTACCCTCTCACAGCATTATTTATTTAAAATATTTTTATTGATTTCAGAAAGAAAAGGAGACTGAGAGAGATAGAAACATCAAGATGAGAAAGAATCATTGATTGGCTGCCTCCTGCATGCCCTCCAGTGGGGATCAAGCCCACAACCTGGTCCTGTGCCCTGACCAGGAATCGAACTGTGACCTCCTGGTTCATAGGTTGATGCTTAACCACTGAGACACACCAGTCAGGTAATTCATAGAGAATTTTAGAAGGTTCCAGGTACTGTACAATATTCCAAGAAACTTGTCTTAATATTCAGCTATAATATTTGCAGTTCATCGAGTCACACTTCCAACCCTCACAGAGCTTCTTGTTAAGGTTGTCTTCCTCTGTTCTAATAAATATTTCTAGTAAATATTTCCATATACCTGGAAGGAAGGCCAGTGTTCACATCCTAGTGTGATTAATGCAGTTTATAATTTTATTATTCCACTAAATATATGAATTTTTCTAACCTTAGGCTTATGGCATTGATTCTGCAGGAAGTTATTACCACTTTTCTGACTGTTTGGCAGCAGCAGCATTCTCATTTTGGTGGTAATATATTGGTAATAAATTTCCATGCAAAATTTAGTCAAAATAAAAAAAAATGTATATTGTAGTACTTGTGTTTTAAAACATTATCTGTTATTTAGAATTAAACCAGTTTCTCTGCCTTGGCTGATGTTACTCAGTTGGTTGAGTATAGCCCCATGTATCAAAAGGTCACCGGGTTGATTCCCGGTCAGGCACATGCCTGGGTTTCAGGCTCAATCCCCAGTAGGGGGCATGTAAGAATCAGCTGATTTAAATTTCTCTCTCTTTCCCCCTCCCTTTCCCTCTCTCTAAAAAATCAATAAAGAAAGAAAAATTGAGGTTCCTGAAGATGGCGGCAGGCAGGACAGAGGTGAGGGAGAGAGTGTCAGTGAGTGAGGGGGTGAAAGGAGAGTGTGTGTGTGGTGTGTGAGTGAGTGAGCGAGGGACAGTCAGATCCGGCAGGAGCAGCAGGGGCAGGCTTTCTTGGACAGGGACAACCTACCACCAGTGCGGGCACTTCTCAGACTATAGGACTCAGGCACAGAGCCCACACCATCTAGAAGGGAAGAGCAGCCTTTTCTAGGAACACATCAACACCATCAGCCAGACAGGTCTTGGACACTAGCTGCGACCAGGCAGCTACTCCAGCCAAAATCCTGCTGCTTCACCTTGGGACCTTCACCTCCAAGGGTGCATGCTCCCACAGCAGTAAGTACAACTTCCTCCTCCCCAGCGGCCAAATTCCTGACATCACAGTCTCCCTTTTCCAGAGCCATAGACACACTTTTCAAATGCACAGGCCGCCTGAGCCCACACTCCACAGGCCACTAGTGGGTGCCACTGTGGGGCACACTCTTACCCAAACAAGAGCCCACAGCCCTGGCAGCAGAAATTCTGGATTCTCCTCTTCCTGGATACCTCTCCATAGTCATCTTAGTTGTGTGGTTTCAGCACCAGAGCCCCTCTGAGTGCCTGAGCATGCCGCCACTGGTGCACACGATCCAGCCAATGGCATAAGGCCCCCAGCAGTAGAAATACTGATTTCCCCTACTCCCAACTGCCTGCCCAGAGACACCTCAGTCACATGGCTTCAGTGCAAGGGCCTATCCGAGTGCACTGCCCTGGCAATCAGCCCCGGTGTAACCCTGTGAGCCACCACTAGATGCAGGTGAATTCAACCAAGGGTGCAGCAGCAAAAACTGAGTTTTCCTACTTCACAGCTGCTGACCTCCAGACACGACAGTCATGCTTTTTCAGCGCACAGGCCTCCTGAGCCCACTGCCCCAAAGGTGGCTCTTGGATGCCTATGTGAGCCCTCACAGGGCACACTTGTATCCAAACGAAAGTGAACAGCTCTGACAATATAATTCGGACTCCCCACACCTAGATGCCTGCCCACAGATACCTTGGTCATGTGGCTTCAGTGCAAGGGCCACGCTGAATGTGCTACCCTGGAAAACAGCTCTTGGGTGCCTCTGTGAGCCACTGCTGGGCATGTGTGAATCCAACCAAGGGTACAAGGCCTCAGCAGCAAAAACTGAGTCTTTGCATTCCACAACTGCCAACCTCAGGACACTATAGTCACGCCTTTCCAGAGCGCAGGCCTCCTGAGCCCCACCACCCAATAGATGGCTCCTAGGTGCCACTGTGAGCATGTGTGATTTCAACCAAGGGCACAAAGCAGCAAAAATTGGAACATTGCCCTTCCAAATGGGCTGCTGACCTCTGGACACCAAAGTTACGCTTTTCCAGCACGCAAGGCTTACTGAGCCCACTGCCCCATAGGTGGCTCCTGGGTGCCTTCTTGAACCCCGGCTGGGTGCACTCATATCTAAACAAGGGTGTGTGGCCCTGGCAGTAGAAATTTGGACTTCCCCTTCCTGGCTGCCTACCCAAAGACATCAGACAACACGTCGCATGGTTTCAGCATGGAGGCCCCCTGAGAACACCGCCCCAGCAGGCGACTCCTGGGTGTCTTTGTCAGCTACCACTAGTCGCACTTGTATCCAACCAAGGGCTCAAGGCCTCACAGCAGAAACTCAGACTTCTCACTCCTCAACTGCCAACCTTCAGTCACTGCAGTCACACTGATCCAGTGCATAAGCCCCCTGAGTCCACTACCCTGGCAGGTGGCCCCCAGGTGCTTCTCTGAACTGTTACAAGGCACAACCCCAGCTGCTGGCATCCAGTCCTTGCGAAAGTGCCACTCTAGCACAAGGGCCTCCTGAGCCAACTGCCCCAGCAGACAGTTCCTGGGGGCCTCTGTAGGCAGCCATTGGGTGTGCATATCAAACCAAGGGTACATATCCCCTGAAGCAGAAACCAGGACTTCTCCCTCCACAGGGAAGGTGGCACAAAAGCTCCAATTCACTGTGTGGGCCCCACAAGCTCACACCCCCAGCAGAAGACTCTTGGGCCCCTCTGTGTGCTGCCACTGGGCATGTACCTCTCCAACCAGGGGCACATGGCTCCTTCGGTAGTATCCATGACATCCCTCTCCTGGTCACATACCTCTGGACAGATCAGTGAATTACTGAGGACTTGTCTCCCTGGACTAGATCACATTATTTCAACCACAGACACTGAGATTCCCACATCCACAGCTGCTGGATCCTAACCCCCTCGTGATTCAGAGAAGGAAATCACTTTGGCCAGAGTCCCACTGCCTCAACCAGAGACTATGAGACACCAGCCTCCCACTGTCACAAGTTCAGGGCCCCATGTAGTGAGTTTCAGAGTGATACCAATCCAGCAAGAGTCACATCACACTGGCCAAAGTCACAGTACATAAACCTCAGGACCCAAGATTCCTTCCTTCCAGGCCATCAACTCTGAGAACTCATAGTGAGAACATACCAGCGAGACCTCAGACAACCTTTTCCACAAGAGCCAGAACCAAAATCACATCCAAAACAGCATGCACAACAAAGCTGGGGGTGAGTCACATTGCCAACCTGAGACCAGAATTCATCCATAATTAAGAAACTAACATTCAAGATTCAACTACATCAGGAGAAGCCAAATAACTCAAGTAGGGAGCTCTGGAGACCTGAGAGATTGTACCTCTACACCACCCACAAAAGAACCTGGGTAGTGAAGCAGTTGGATCTAAGAAACAGAAATAATTAAAACATTACAGCAAAAAACAGAGAGACCAAAAACAAAAAACAAAAACAAACAAAAAAAACAAACAGACAAAAACAAAAAAAATAAAAAGGAATCACCAGAAAGGGAATTAAATGAAAATGGAGGCAAGTAACATGTCAGAGAAAGAATTCAGAGTAACAGTTATAAGGATGCTCAAATGGCTGGATAGCAAATACACATAACTCAATGAGAATTATCAAGAGCTGAATGAGAATGTCACCAACATGAAAAGGAACCAAGAGGAAATGAAGAATGATATAGCTGCAATAAAGAACACAATGGAAGGCTTAAACAGTAGACTAGAAGAGGCTGAGGACTGCATCAGTGAATTAGAAGACAATGTGGGAAAAACACACAAACACAGCAACAATTGAACAGAAAATTTAAAAAGCAAAGGAGAGCCTAAGGGAGCTTTGGGACAACAGAAAACAAAACAACATCTGCATAAAAAAAGGTGCCAGAAGGAGAGGAAACTGAGCAAGGAATAGAAAACCTTTTTGAAGAAATAATGACAGATAACTTTCCTGATATTGGCAACAAAAAAACCACGCAGGTCCAAGAAGCTCATAGAGTTCCAAACAACATGAACCCAAAAAGACCAACACCAAGACATATCATAATTAAACTGGCAAACATCAATGACAAAGTAAGAATTTTAAAGGCTGCCAGAGAGAGACAGAAAGTTACAAGGGATCTCCCATTAAAATATCAACAGATTTCTCAACAGAAACACACAAGGTCAGAAGGGAATGGAATGAAATATACAAAGTGGTGCAAAGCAAGGGACTGAATCCAAGAATACTATAACCAGCAAGGCTGTCATTCAAAATTGAAAGTGCAATCAGGAGCTTCACAGACAAAAAGGGGCTAAAAGAGTTTATTAGCACCAAGCCAGCAATTCAAGAAATGTTAACGGGACAAACAGGTAAGAAGGAACACAGACATCAAGAATAAAAATGATGACAGAGAAGTACTTATCAATAAAACGTTAAATGTAAATAGACTAAATACTCAATCAAAAAACATAGGGTAGCTGAATGGATAAGAAAACATGACCCATATATGTGCTGTCTGCAAGAGATGCACTTCAAAACAAAGGATTCACAAAGACAGAGTGAAAGGATGGAAAAAATATTTTCAGGCAAATGGAAATGAGAAAAAAAGATGGGCTTTCAATACTTATCTGACAAAATAGACCTCAAAGTAAATCCATAGCAACAGATAAGGAAGGCCACTTCATAATACTAAAGGGAGCAATTCAACAAGAAGATGTAACTCTGGTAAATATATATGCACTGAATACAGGAGCACCCAAATACATAAAACAACTTCTGGAAAATATCAAAGGAGAGATTGATAGCAATACAATCATAGTAGGGGACTTTAATGCCACACTGACAACACTGGATAAATCTTCTAAACAAAAAATCAGCAAAGAAACAGCAATCCTAAATAACTCACTAGATCAGATGGACTTAATTGACATCTTCAGAACAGTTCACCTCAAAGCTACAGAATACACATTCTTCTCCAGTGCACATGAAACATTTTCAAATATAGACCACGTATTAGGACACAGGCAAAGTCTCTTCAAATTCAAAAAGATAGGAATCATAGCAAGCATCTTCTCAGATCATAATACCATAAAACTAGAAATCAACTACAATAAAAACCATGAAAAAAATCAAACACATGGAGGCTAAATAGCATGCTGTTAAACAATAATAGGGTTACTAAAGAGATCAAAGAAGAAATTAAAAACTTCATGGAAACAAATGACAATGAAAACAAAACAATCCAAAACCTATGGGACACAATGAAAGCAGCCCTGAGAAGGAAGTTCATAGTCTACAGGTCTACCTCAAAAAACAAGAAAAAATTATAATAAATTATCTAACCTTGCAACTTAAATAATTAGAAAGAGAGCTACAAGAAAAGCCCACAGTAACCAGACAGAAGGAGATAATAAAGATCAGAGTAGAAATAAATGACATATAGACCCCCCCAAAAAAAAAAAAACAATGCATAAGATAAATTAAACCAAGAGCTGGTTCTTTGAAAGCATAAACACTATTGATTAATCTCTAGTTAAGCTCACCAAGAAGCAAAGAGAGAGGGCCCAAATAAAAAAAATCAGAAATTAAAGAGGTGATGTAACATCTGACCCCACAGATATACAGAAGATTATAAATAAATACTATGAACTACTCTAATTCAACAAACTGGACAACCTTGAAGAAATGGATGCATTCCTAGAAAAATACAAGCTTCCAAAACTCAATCAGGAAGGTTCAAAAATCTGGATAGGCTGATGACTACTGATGAAATTGAAATAGTAATCAAAAAGCTTTCAGCAAACAAAAGCCCTGGACCAGATGGCTTCACAGGGGAGTTTTATGGAACATTCAAAGAAGAACTAAAACCAATCTTTCTCAGACTTTTCCAAAAAATTCAAGAGGGGAGAGAACCAAGATGGTAGCATTAGGTATATGCCTGTATGTGCTGCCTCCCACAACAACATTAAAACTACAACTAAAGGCCAAAATGGCCATCATCCAGAACCAGGGGAAAGCTGACTGAGTGGAAGTTCTACAACTAGAAGGAAATAAAGAAGTGCATTGAGACTGGGTGGAAGGTGGCAAGAAATATTCAAAGTGATGAATAGTAAGAACCTACAACCAAGATTACTCTACCCAGCAAAGCTATCACATAGAATTGATGGTCAGATAAAGAGCTTCACAGACAAGAAAAAGATAAAGTTCATCACCACCAAACCAGAATTATATGAAATGCTGAAGCGTATTCTTTAAGAAGAGGAAGAAGAAGAAAAAGATAAAGATAAAAATTATGAACAACAAAGTGACAACAAATACATATCTATCAACAAGAGAATATAAAAATTAAGTCAATAAAAAAATCCGAAGAACAGAATAAACTGGTGAATATAATAGAAGCAGGGGCATAGAAAGGGAATGGACTGACAATTCTCAGGGGGAAGGGGCAGTGAGGGGTACAGGAAGAGACTGGACAAAAATCTTACACCAATGAATGAGGACAGTCACGGGGGTAAGGGCATGGGGTTGGGTGGGAACCAGGTGGAGGGGAGCTATGTGGGGGAGAAGAGGAACATCTGTAATAATCTGAACAATAAAGATTTATTTTTTTAAAAATCAAGAGGAAGGCACACATCCAAACTCTTTCTATGAAGCCAGCATTACCCTAATCCCAGAACCAGATAAAGGCACCACAAAAAAAGAAATTACAGGCCAATGTCCCTGATGAACATATATGCTAAAATCCTCAACAAAATTCTAGCAAACTGGATTCAGCATTACATTAGAAGGACCATACACCATGACCAAGTGATATTCATTCCAGGAATGCAAGGGTGGTATAATATCTGCAAATCAAGAAACGTGATACATTATATAAACAAAGTGAGAGAGAAAATTCATATAATCATATCAATTGATGCAGAAAAGGGATTTGACAAAATCTAATGCCCTTTTCTGATAAAAAATCTCAGGAAAGTGGGACTAGAGGGATCATACCTCAACATAATAAAAGCCTTATGTGATAAATCTATAGCCAACACTATACTCAATGGGAAAAAACTAAAACCATTTCCACTGAGAACAGGAACAAGACAGGGATGCCTGCTTTCACCACTCCTATACAACATAGTACTGGAAGTACTAGTCACAGCAATCAGACAAGAAAAAATAAAGGGCATCCAAATTGGAAAAGAAGAAGTAAATTGTCATTATTCACAGATGACAGGATACTGTACATAGAAAACCCTGAAGACTCCATAAAAAAATTAAAAGATGTAATAAATGAACTTGGCAATGTAGCAGGATACAAAATTAATGCCAAGAAATCTATGGCATTTCTATACACCAATAGTGAACTTACAGAAAGAGAGACTAAGAACATAATCCCATTTACCATTGCATCAAAAAAATTAAGATACCTAGGAACAAACATAACTAAGAATGTAAAAGACCTCAACTCAGAAAACTACAGGACATTGAAAAAGAGTTAGAGGAAGATATAAATAGATGGAAGAGCATATTGTGTTTATAGATTGGTAAAATAAACATCATTAAAATATCCATAGTACCCAAAGCAATCTATAGATTCAATGCACTCCCCATTAAAATACCAATGACATATTTCACAGACATAGAATGAACTCTCAAAAAATTAATTTGGAATTAAAAAAAGACCTCAAATAGCTGCAGCAATCCTGAGAAAGAGCAACACTGGAGGGATCTCAATACCAGATATCAAGCTGTATTACCAAGCCACTGATCTCAAAACTGCCTCGTACTGGCACAATAACAGACATATATACCAATGGAATGGAATAGGGAACCCAGAAATCAACCAAAACCACTATGCTCAATTAATATTTGACAAAGTAGGCAGGAGCATACAATAGAATTAAGACAGTCTCTTCAATAAATGGTGTTGGGATTGGACAGACACATGCAAAAAAATGAAACTAGACCACCAACTTACACCATACACAAAAATAAACTAAAAATGGACAAAGGACTTAAACGTAAGATGGGAAACCATAAAAATATTAGAGGAATTCACAGGCAAAGAAATCTCATACATATGCCGAAGCAATATCTTCACCGATACAGCTCCTAGAGCAATTGAAACTAAAGAAAAAATAAACAAATGGGCCTACATCAAAATAAAAAGCTTCTGCACAGCAAAAGAAACCATTTGCAAAACAAGAAAGCCCACTGCATGGGAGAACATATTTTCCAATGTTATCTTCGATAAGGGTTTAATCTCCAATATTTACAGGGCACTCATACACTTAACAAAAGGAAGATAAACAACCCAATCAAAAAATGGGCAATGAACATCAATAGATACTTTTCAAAAGAGGACATAAGGAAGGTCAAGAGACAGATGAAAACATGCTCAAAGTCACTTATTATCCAAGAGATGCAAATGAAAACAGCAGGGAGGTACCATCCCACTCCTATCAGAATGGCTATCATCAACAAATCAACAAACGATAAGTGCTGGTGAGGATGCAGAGAAAAAGCAACCCTATTGTACTGCTGGTGGAAATGCAGACTGGTGCAGCCACTGTGGAGAACAGTATGAAGTTTCCTCAAAAAACTAAAAATGGAACTTCCATTTGACCCAGTGATCCTACTTCCAGGAGTATATCCCAAGAAACTAGAAACACCAACCAGAAAGGGTTTGTGCACACCTATGTTTATTGTAGCACAATTCACCATAGCTAAAATTTGGAAACAGCCTAAGTGCCCATCAGCAGATGAATGGTTGAGAAAACTGTGGTGCATCTACACAATGGAGTACTACACTGCTGTAAAAAGGAAGGAATTTTTACCATTTGCAACAGCATGGATGGAGCTGGAGAGCCTTATGCTAAGCGAAATAAGCCAGTCAGAGAAAGATAAATATCACATGATCTCACTCACTTGTGGAATATAATGAACATCATAAACTGATGAACAAAAACAGATCCAGAGACAGAGATGCATTGATCAGATGTTCAAACCTTAGAGTGAATGTAGGGGAGGGTGGCCTAAGCCACAATATGGCAGTGGAGCTCAGAACAAGGTGCTCCATGTGTGCATGTGTGACTGCTGGAGGTCTGCCCCCAACCATGTTGGAGGAGGCTTGGAGCAGGCGCCCTGTGTGTGTGTGTGTGTGTGTGTGTGTCTGCTGAGGACCTGCCCCCAGCCACACCACAAAGGCTCAGAGCAAGTGCCCCTCTGTGTTGATCTCTCAGGCTCTGGGCTGCACCTGCATTTTATTTTCTCAGGCTCGGGGCCATGCCTGGCCCCTCTTCCTGAGATGGTCCTGACAGTTACGGAGTCCCAACCTCATTTGCATATTACTTATATGTCTATCTAACCTAATAAAAGAGTAATATGCAAATTGACCCCATTCCGTTACACCTAAGCAACGCCCACCAGCCAAGCCACGCCCACCAGCCAATCAGAGTGACTGTATGCAAATTAACCCAGCCAAGATGGCGGCCGGCAGCCACGGAGCTAGAGCATACAGGAGGCTTCCGTTGTACCAGCAATGGAGGAAACTGCCTGCCTAGGCTGCTCAAGGCAACAAAGTTTCAATTATAGAAGCCACAGACCTGAAGCAAACAGGAGGCTTCATTTCACCAGTAATTGAGGAAACTGCCTGCTTAAGCAGGCTCTGGCCTTCTGCTCAAGGCAACAAATTTTCAATTACAGAAGATAAATAAACCCCAGAAACCTGATTCCAGCCAGCCTCGCTGGGACCTTGGGTCAATGGGAGCTGTGGCCAGCCTGCAAACAGCCATCAGCCCCTCACCCAGGCTGCCCAAGCACCCCAGTAAGGACCCAAACCCTGAAGGGGCTGTGGCCAGCCTGCAAACAGCCATCAGCCCCTCACCCAGGCTGGCCAGGCACCCCGGGGGGGACACCCACCTTGAAGGGGCTGTGGCCAGCCTGCAAACAGCCATCAATGCCTCACCCAGGCTGCCCAGGCACCCCAGCAGGGACCCCTACCCTGAAGGGGATGTGGCCAGCCTGCAAACAGCCATTAGGCACCCCAGTGGGAACACCACCCTGATCTGGGACACCCTTCAGGGCAAACCAGCCTGCCCCGACACATGCACCAGACCTCTATCCTATATAAAAAAAGAGTAATATGCAAATTGACCCTAACAGCAGAACAACTGGGAATGACTGGTCACTATGATACACACTGACCACCAGGGGGCAGACACTCAATGCAGGAGCTGCCCCTGGTGGTCAGGGCACTCCCAAAGGGGGAGCTCTGCTCAGCCACAAGCCAAGCTGATGGCTGCCAGTACAGCAGTGGTCGTGGGAGCCTCTCCTGACTCTTCAGCAGCGCTAAGGATGTCTGGCTGCAGTTTAGGCCTGCTCCCCGCTGGCAAGTGGACATCCCCTGAGGGCTCCTGGGCTGCCAGAGGGATGTCTGACTGCCAGCTTAGGCCCAATCGCCTGAGGAGTGGGCCTAAGCCAGCAGGTGGACATCCCCCGAGGTGTCCCAGTTTGCAAGAGGGCACAGGCTGGGCTGAGGGACCCCCCTGAGTGCACAATTTTTGTGCACCAGGCCTCTAGTATATATTTACACACACACACAGACACACACACACACATATATGACTATAATCTAATTTCAAGACAGTTTCATTACCCTGCCAATAACCCCCTTATTATTCAGTCACTTCCCATTCTCCTCTCCTTCCTGTCTTTGGCAATCACCAGTTCCTCTTTTTCTCTAATGCCTATTCTTGACATTTTACATAGATAGAATCATACAATATGTGGTCTTTTTGTGTTTGGCTTCTTTCCCTTAGCATAATGTTGTCAAGATTCATCCATGTTGCAGCATGTATTGGTACTTCATTTCTTTTTTTCTTCACTCCTCCTTATGACTGGGTAATATTCTATTACATAGGTATACCACATTTTGTTTAGTGATTCACCAATTCTGAGAAGGATTTTGAGGCTAAATCTGAGAGCAGCAAGGAAGTGAGCAGTGGCTGTGGTGAGAGAACTGTGGTGTGCCGGAACCTGCCGGCATGAACAGGTCCTGAAGGTAAGGAGGTGAGGCTGAGAAAAAAGACAGACACAAAAAAGATGGGGGTCAGGAGGACTCCGTCTCTGCTCAGTCGGCAGAGAGAAGCACTTCTTTATTTGCAGCTACAATCTTTTATACAGCAATTCAAGGCGTACAGCCAACTTCTTGAAGTCATCCCTAGTCTCTATCTCCTTCAGGGATGAGCTGCCTTTCCCTTGACCTATTCCTCATACACCAGAAAACATTTCTCAGAAAATGTACCGTACCACAGATTCTTCTAATCCAGATTCTAATCACTTGTTTGTGCTTGCACGCACGTACAGGGTTTCCTTGCAGGGGTGACTGTCCTTGTGTCACCTCTTGGATGACCAGGCCTTCTGCTTGGACAAAGAAAAGACTTGGGCCTAGACCCGATTCTTCTCCCTTGACTCAA
>PVJC01042592.1:0-14850 GCA_004026665.1 Murina feae
GGGCAAGCAAAGGCAGCTGAGTGATTTTAAGAAACTTAACTTTAGCCAGCAATTTCAACTTCTTCTCCCTGTCCAAGCTATTCTTCATCACATGACTGGCAGAGGGGCGGGGCAGATTGGAGTTTCACCTGTTTTTCCTTCTGCCTGGCAAAGATGTTTATGGCAGTTAAGACTGTCAACTAGAAAAAGATCAGGGATGAAGAAGAAAAGAAGTGAAAGGAAAAGCTCAATGTAGGTCCGAGAACCCCAGTTTAAAGTCATCCAGGCCCAGAGGCAAAGTCCCACACCACAGAATGTTGGGTGCACCACTCCTTTTCTTCACTTCCAGGTCTTAATGCTAATGTTTCCCTAACACGAGAAAAACTGTCTGCATACTAACTATACCTGGTACAATTTCCCATTCATTTTCATTATGCAAGCTTAGAACAGTACAACTGAATGTCTGCCCAATGACAACTATATATGGCTAAAGTAGGATACACATCTCCTAGGTACCGATATAGCCAATATTGTAGCACTACTATTTTTTCTTCCCTGAAAAAATGGACAGATTCTTGGCTGGGCACATAAACGCCCTTATCCAAAACACTGAACTACTACAATTGTTAGGTAAGCACTAGCAAAGTTTATACCCTCAGCCTGGCAATGCCTTTTCCTACTGTCAATGAAATCCTATCCTATATAATAAAAGAGTAATATGCAAATTGACCCTAGAAAAGACCAGTCGCTATGATGCGCACTGACCACCATGGGACAGACGCTCAACGCAGGAGCTGCCCCCTGGTCACTGTGCTCCTACAGGGGGAGTGCCGCTCAGCCACAAGCCAAGCTGACAGCTGTGAGCACAACGGCAGTGGCGGGAGCCTCTCCCACCTCCTAAGGATGTCTGACTGCGACTTAAGCCCGCTCCCTGAGGGGAGAGGACCTAAGCTATCAGTCAGACATCTGCCGAGAGCTCCCAGGCTGCCAGAGGGATGTCTGACTACCAGCTTAGACCCAATCCCCTGGGGAACAGGCCTAAGCCATCAGTTGGACATTCCCCAAGGGCTCCCAGGCTGCACAATCAGGATTGGGGAGGGATGCAGGAAGTTGGCCAGCCAAGGAGGGACCATGGGAGGCCTCCAAGGAATGTCTGGCCCGACCCGCTCAGTCCCGATTGGTCAGACCCCAATATCAAGCTAACCTACCGATTAGAGCATCTGCCTCCTGGTGGTCAGTGCATGTCATAGCAAGCGGTTGAGCAGCCTCAGCATATCATTAGCATATTACACTTTGATTGGTTGAACGGACAACTGGACAACTGGACACTTAGCATATTAAGCTTTTATTACATAGATTATGGAACAGATTACAAATTCTTAGGAATTTTTAAATGACAGTAGAAATGAATGTCTCAAAATAAGGATAAAGATAGAAAAATCCCCCCAAATGGTGAGCAAAATTTCAAAAAGTTAAAAATAAAGAGATGGAACCCTGGCCAAGTAGCTCCATTGACAGGGCATCATCTTAATAAGCCAAGGTTGTGGGTTTGATCCCCAGTCAGGGCACATACGAGAATCAACTAATGAATGTATAAATAAGGTGAACAACAAATTGATCTCTCTCTCTCTCTCTCTTTCTCTCTCTCTCTCTCTGTCTCTCCCCTTTCCTCTCTCTCTAAAATCAATAAATAACAATAAAAAAAAGAGATGATATTTTTGAAACAGAGAATTAAACCAACAAGTGTGATATTTGAATAAACAAGTTTCAGAAAGAAAATGGAGAGGAGAAGTCAAAGAAATAAAGTTTCCCATAACTAAAAGGAGTTTGCAAATGGAAAAGGCCATTTACAGATGAAAATCAATTTGCCCAAGGCATACAATGTGAAATTTCATATCAGGTGCAAGAGAAGATCCAATAAACTTACATAGAAATGGCAGGGAAGAATATTGAAAATGTTATGAATCCCAGTGACATGAGATTTTCAACAGCACTGGAAGCTAAAAGAAAATGGATCCATAACAAAAATTCTGAGAAAACCATTTCCAAACTGGAATTGTATATCTAGCCAAACTGAAAATTGAGTGTCAGGGCATATCAAGAAATTTTCAGATACAGAGAATCTCAAGTTTACCTCCCATACAATCTTTCTCAGAAAGCTACTGGAGGAAATCCTATCTAATAAAAGAGTAATATCCAATAAAAGAGTAATATGCAAATTAACAGTCACTCCACAACAAAAATGGTGGCACCCACAGCGAGGGGGTAAGAGGGGGAACGCTGGTGGCATTGCCCCAGTGACACGAGCCCAGCGTCCCACACCCCAGCTACACAGAGGGAAGGGCCTCTGGCCAGAGACTGGGGCGTGGAACACTGGTGTTGTTGCTGGCTGGGCTGAGGGGCGCCCCCACACCGTGCACAAATTTTGTGCACTGGGACTCTAGTATTATATAAGACATTAGAGGCCCAGTGCACAAATTTGTGCACCAGTGAGGTCCTTCAGCCTGGCCTGCAGGATTGGGCCAAAACCAGCTCTCCAAAATCCCGAGGGGTACCAGATTGCAAGAGGGCATAGGCCAAGCTGAGGGACCCCACCAGTGAACGACATGGGCCAGGGAGTGACACAGGAAGTTGGCCAGCTGGGGAGGGACCATGGCAGGGCTCCAGGGCATGTCCAGCCCATCTCACTCAGTCCTGATCAGGCAGACCCCAGCAGCAAACTAACCTACTGGTTGGAGCATCTGCATCCCATGGTCAGTGCACGTCATAATGATTAGACGACCGGCTGACTGTCTGCCTCTTGTGGTCAGTGCACATCATAGCAAGTGGATGAGTGGTCTTAGCATATCATTAGCATATTATGCTTTCATGGGTTGAACAGATGACCAGACACTTAGCATATTAGGCTTTTATTATATAGGATGAAAATAAACCAAGAAAGAGAAAGATGTGATACCAACAAGACAACAAAGAAGTCAAGGTTATCTCCAGGATGATGGTTGAAGAGAGATGTAAGGATGACTACTATGAAGCAAGCCCAGGGAGCAAGAAGTTCTGGCTACAGGAGGTCAGAGGGTTCCAAGAGAGACATTTCCAAGATAAAATGGACTAAATGTCAAATGCATTTAAAAGTACTAAAAGGAGTTTTAAACAATTGTGGAAGAGTTTGGGGATGAATCAGTAACTGACCAAAGAAAACTTTTAAAAGAATGGGAAATAAGAAAAAAAGGAGGAGCCAAGTCCTCGTGGCTCAGTGGTTACAGGTCGCCCTATGAACCAGGAGGTCATGGTTTGATTTCCAGTCAGGGCACATGCCCAGGTTGTGGGCTAGATCCATCCCCAGTGTGGGATGTGCAGCTGGCAGCCCATCAATGATTCTCTCTCATCACTGATGTTTCTCTCTTTCTTCCTCTCCCTCTCTGAAATCAATAAAAATATTTTTTAAAAGGGAGGATGGAATTTATAAGTTAGAAGCATTTAAGCAGGTATGTGAAATAATTTTACCAATCAACTAAAATACAAAAACATTTTAATGAATGTTTTTTGTAACATTTGTAAATCTATGATGTTGATAGTAAACATAAACCCAATTAAGAAACATTTAAATTACTTTACTGTGAATTAAGATTCAATATAATGTAAAATATTTTAAAATACATATACCCACTCCTAAGGAAACCCCTTTAAATAAATTTATAATATGAATGAATTAGTATCTTTTAAAAATCAATAAGTAATTTTAAAAGGAAAACAGAATTTTAAACTAGAAGAAATCCAGTTTTATAGATGAAATTTATGAAATAGCCAATTTTCTACTCAACAGCACCTCTATTCTGCTGTTAGAGATCTTATATGATAATCAACAGATTTTTAAAATTCTAGTATATTAATATAAGCCATAGATAATGTTCTTTAAAGTGAATTTTGTGTTCTACAGACAGTGTAATAATTTTAAATGAATGCTTGCTCAAGGCCATATAAATACTGTATATGTCCAGATATTTAAATGCAATTGGAGACTGAAAAGTGAACATCTTTAATGTTTAATGATACCATGTAGGTTAAGTATCCATTTCACAGGATCATTTCCTTCAGTGTTTCCTTTAGATCACTGTATCCTTTGAGAATCTTAGGAAAGCAATCATTCCCTTTCAAAGAAATATAAAATATCCATATATGAATAAGTATGTGCATGCAATTCTATTTATTCATTTGTTCATACAAATATAGAGCATACGTTATGTCCAAAGCACTGAGCTAGGTGCTGAGCATTCAGCAGTGAACAATATAGGTTCATTCTGACAAATATCACATGCCTAATTACACAATTGCTACATATTTTAAGTCAGAAGGGCTAAAAAGAAAAAGATACACAGTCTATAAGAAGAGGTTGAAGACCAGAGCTGAAAATACAGGCAGGGGTCAGATGACATCAAGGATTCTGGTCTATTGTAATGACAACAAAAAGCCATTAAACGGTTTTAAACCAAAGAACAACCTGATAAAGACTTGAGCTCATAACATTCCTGATCCCCAACTACAAACCCAAAACTAAAACTCCTTTTTCTAAATAATATACAGAATGCTCTTGAAGAACTCTATGAAACTGGTTTTTAATACAAGCAGTCCTTGCTTTGCACAGTAGTGTAAAGATGACCAAGCAAGCTGTAACCATAAAGAGCAATCTTCACAAACAATAGAAAAAAATAAGAAATATAAAATAATATTGAATGTCAACTATAATTAAAAAATAAAAATTTTTAAATTGTAATTGATACGTGACTTTAAAATTTTTTGTCAAAATCTTAAAAGCTCGAGGGTCCATTCATTTGTGTCATTAACTAAGATGATATAACAGTCTAAACCAGCGGTTCTCAACTTATCGGTCGCGACCCCTTTGGCAGTCGGACGACCCTTTCACACGGGTCGCCTAAGAACATCCTGCATATCAGATGTTTACATTACAATTCATAACAGTAGCAACATTACAGTTATGAAGTAGCAATGAAAATAATTTTATAGTTGGGTCACAACATGAGGAACTGTATTTAAAGGGCCAGAAGGTTGAGAACCACTGATCTAAACTGTATATATTTAACAACATACAGGAAGCAAAAAGTGACAGAAGCGAAAGGAGAAAGAGAGAAATCCACAATATAGGTGGAAACAAAAATCAACATCCATTCATGATAAAAACTCAGATGACCAGCAGAAAAGAATTTCCTCAACTTGACAAAGACCATCTACAAAGTATTCAAGTTTTATCATATTTAATGTGGAAAACACAATGCTTTGTCCCTAAGGAATCAAACAAGGATTCCACTCTTAATATTCCTGGTTCAACATCACAATGTAAGTCTCACAATGCAAGAAAGCAAGAAAAACAAATTAAAAAGACAGACTGGAAAGGAATAAAACTGTCCCCATTCATATATGACATACTGATCTATAAAAAAAATCCAGAAGGAAAAACAGTCCAGATCTAAAATATCAGTTTAGCAAGGTCACAAACATATAATCAACAAATAAAAACTTACTTTATTTTTATATACCAGCAATGTATAATTGAAAAACTACGAAGAACAACGCTATTTATAATCATCCCTCCCAAAATTAAATAGCACGAATGTAACAACATGTACAGATGCTATATGTTAAAACCTAAGAAACAATGATTTTTTTTTAATCAACTAATATCTAAATTAATAGAGATATCCTGTCTTCATGCAATGGAAGACTAAACAGAAAAAAAAAAATATCAATTCTCCCTCAAATTCATTTAAAAGCCCAAATTCATTTATAAGTTTTAAGTAATTTCAATCAAAATCATCAGATTTTAGATATAGAAAAGAATAATTCTAAAATTTATATTAAAAGACAAACTAGAACAGCTAAAATAACTTTGAAAAAAAGAATGAAGTTGGAGGTATCATATACTTTTTCTTACATTAAGGAAGTTTTTTTTGTGTGTGTTTTTTTAAATATATTTTATTGATTTTTTTTACAGAGAGGAAGTGAGAGGGATAGAGAGCTAGAAACATCGATGAGAGAGAAACATCGATCAGCTGCCTCCTGCACACTCCCTACTGGGGATGTGCCTGCAACCAAGGTACATGCCCTTGACCGGAATCGAACCTGGGACACTTGAGTCTGCAGGCCAAAGCTCTATCCACTGAGCCAAACCAGTTAGGGCAAGAAAGTTTTTTTTTCCAATTCTACTCTTAAAATAACATTACTAGGGACTAATATTGAATCTCATCAAGTACATCTTAATCTACAAAAAATAATTATGCCCTAACTGGTTTGCCTCAGTGGATAGAGCGTCCTCAGCTTGCAGACTCAAGTGTCCCAGGTTCGATTCCGGTCAAGGGCATGTACAATGGTTGTGGGCACATCCCCAGTGGGGAGGGGGGAGGTGCAGGAAACAGCTGATTGATGTTACTCTCTCATCAATGTTTCTGGCTCTCTATCCCTCTTCCTTCTTCTCTGTGAAAAATCAATAAAATACATCTTTAAAAAAACAATTATTTTTTGTATTAATAGCTTTTCCTATTATTTAATGATTTCTACCTCCCTGAAATAAAACAGCTGACTATGGTTGATTATTCATTCATATACTACATAGCGCAACTTGGTCATATTTGTTTTATAAAGTTATGGTCATTTTATGTCTCTCAATAGGTACTGCTGGATATTTTAAATCAGTTTTCTTGCTGACCTTTCCTTTCCTACCTGCCATTTCACTATTACTACCAACCCTTATTATTAATTACTAGAGGCCCAGTGCACAAAAATTTGTGCACTCAGGGGGTCCCTCAGCCCAATCTGTGCCCTCTCACAGTCTGGGAACCCTCAGGGGATGTCCACCTACTGGCTTAGGCCCGCTCCCCGGGCGATTGGGCCTAAGCTGGCAGTCGGACATCCCTCTGGCAGCCCAGAAGCCCTCGGGGGATGTCCATTTGCCAGGAGTGAGCAGGCCTAAGCTGCAGTCGGACATCCTTAGCACTGCTGAGGAGCCAGGAGAGGCTCCCACCACCACCGCTGTACTGGCAGCTGGCAGCCTGGCTTGTGGCTGAGCAGAGCTCCCCCTGTGGGAGTGAACTGACCACCAGGGGCAGCTCCTGCATTGAGCGTCTGCCCCCTGGTGGTCAGTGTGTGTCATAGTGACCAGTCATTCCCAGTAGTTCTGCTGTTAGGGTCAATTTGCATATTACCCTTTTATTATATAGGATTATTACCAATCCTTATTATCTAAACCTCCCAATACATTATAGGGAAGAAGCCATTACTTCTGCTTCAGAGTCTTGTTTCAAAACTAAAAATAGCCCTGTCATCTTCTTAAAGAGTAAAAAGGACCAGGTGGTGAATATCTACAGAGAAAGGTGACATCAAGCTGGGGCAGCAAGACTGTCACCTTCCATCATAGATAACAGCCTGTCATGCCTCCATTCAACATTTGGTAGTGGGGACTACAATTTGTTGAAAGCCTTTTTGTGTCAAACACCTTACCTGTGTATTATCTCATTCAGACTTCACACTAATTCTAGGAACTGGATGTTACTATTCCCATTTTACAGACAGGGAAACTAAAGCAGTAAAAGGTTAAATAATTTGATAGCTCAAGCAGCTGTCAGGTGGCAGAGCTGGAATTTGAATAAAGGGCTCTCTGGCTCCCAAGTCCACACTCTCTTTCCACATAGCTACAGGCTCCTGGGCAGTGCTCTGAAGAAGCAGAGGCTCAGTGAAAGGGATAAGATCCAGCTCTGCACTGCCCCTATACCCTGCTCTGTGCATCTCTTATGCTTGGCTGCCTCTGAGTTTATCCTTTATAATAATCCAGTAAAAATGAATGAAAACAAAGACAATCTAGCAGCTGATAGGAGAGGAAGAAGCAGATGACATCAAGGTAAAAGGAGACAGATTTAAGAGAAAATGCTACATAAACAATTTTAACTTAGATTTTAAAAAATATAAATATGAAAAATATATACACATTTCTCAGTATATAATAAGAAATGAAAATGGCATAAAGTCAAAGGAAAAAAAACACCAGAAGATTGGCATCAAGCAGAATCATATTTACCTCTTAAACATTCAACAAAAGATTAAATGTTTTCATTCAAGAGCTTGTCACTGTATGTTAATTCTCTTACCAGCAGTAATTATTTCTTTATTAGACACTATAGTAATCCATGTTATCAAGCATAGCAAAATAGAATGCCCCTACTAAATTCTGCTGAATAATATGCGGATTAATGGGTGTACCATGTACCTTGAAAACTCCTAGGACTACAAGAGCGATTGCTCTTGAGGAAGTAGATAAATTAAGGGTAGGTAGTAGGGAGCCAGGCCCCCCTCACTTTAAATTCTTGGACTCTAACAAAAGGCATGCAGAAGGCAGCCAGTGTTTCACTCTCACCTTCGATGTCTCTCTCTTTTTCTCTCTCTTTCTCTTCCTCTCTGTCTCCACCCTCTCCTTCTCCCTCTCCCTTCCTCTCTCTAGAAATCAATTAAAAAATATTTTTAAATACAATAAATAACAATTAGTATAACCTCTAAAATGTACAGTGCATATATATTAAGGCTTATTTCCTACAGCCAGCATTTTAAACTGAACACCATCTGTTTTCTTATTCTGATTTAAGGCAACTTGTCTCTGGAAACAGACATTAAATGAATTAATACAGCAGTAAGGCAACATGTTTATATTTCCTGCTCACAGCATGACTAGACAGTTACTCTCTGCCCCACAATTGAGTATCTCCACAGTGGCCAAAACACACAGCCCACTTCTTTCAACCTCTTCCCTGGGGAACATGAGCCTTCTGGTAAACTTGGTTTGACAGACTGGTATCCAGAGAAACCATCAGACTACTCCTTTCTTCCCCACCCATCTCATCAACCCCCAACATAGCTGTCTTCAGTGACCCACCCCTTATAGGGGTAGGTCTACACACTCTCCATTTTTTTATTGTTCCTAGTTTCTCCACTCACAAGGTAATGTCATTTACAATATGACAACCTCCGGAACCCAATCATCAAATGTCCCTCAATTTTAAATGAACACTTTCCTAATTGAAATGCTTACCATCTAGAGTGTATCAGAGTCGGTTCCAAACATTTTTCTTCTCAGCCTCTTGACCACAAAACTCTTTTTATAAAGAAATCTAAATAATCTTCAGTATTTAAAACAGAACAAAAGAGCTGCTCTGACTGAGACTGGAGCAGGGAGCTGGTGCCATTCTCACTTGTATGTATTTCCATGTGTGTAATTCAAACCAATCACACTTAAATAATCTGATGTCCTCTCCTCCATTCAAACTTTCATAAAGTGTCCACACCACACACACTCCCACCTAAGCCGAACAGATCAAATGTATTTATTCAGTACTCCTGGAGAGCTATTTGTCTTACTGCCTTATTTCCCACCTACTAAACAACTACAAAGTACTATCTACTAATTACCTTTTATAAACACTAGTTAAAACTTTTATTTTCACCCAAGAAAACACACTTTTTCTTTACTACAGCAAGTGTCTACCAATTTTAAGGGCTGATACAGGGTTCTCAGTCCTGGCAACATATTAGAATCACAGGGAAAGCTTTTCTTTACAAATACACATGCTGTTCCCTGTCTCAAATTAGGTCAGAAAATCAAAGGATAATCTATATAGGTGATTCTTACATATTTGCAGGATTATGAATCACTGGAGAATGAAAAAGTACCACCAGAGTTAAGAGATTTGTATTTTCATTTCAATGTCAGAGCAAGTGGTCTTCAGTTTACTCTTCTTATCTAATTAATCCCAGCATCTCCCACTCTATTTTAGGCCCTACTTACTTGCCAAACTACCAAAGCAGCTTTCCAAACGGTTTCCCTACCTCAACCCTCTTTTGTCTCTCCCTAATCTTTTCCTATTCTGAACTATCTTACAAGTATTTGCTAGAATTAACTTTAAATGATTTCATAATGTGACCACTTACCCACTCATCCCCTTAAGAACCTGTATTACCTTCATCTTTTCCACCATCTCAAAACTAAAATCAATTCATGTTGATTAGGGTATAAACAAATGGGTGCAACACACAACGTTAATGAAAGTGCTGAATGGTCAGCTGGTACTAAAGAAAGCTACAGGTATCAAAATATAGCATGCATACAAATACTTAAACATAAAAACGGATATAGGGTGGGACAAAAGTAGGTTTACAGCTGTTCATATGTGAAATACAAGTTTATTCTTGTATTATTCTTTATTAATTGTTGTATTATTTTCCATATGAACTGTAAACCTACTTTTGCCCCACGCTGTATACCCACACACAAAAACATACTTTGACCCAGTAATTCCACTTTCATAAATTTAACCAAAGAAAATAATCTGACAAATGAGCAAAGATATATGCAAATTTAATGCTCACTGCAGTGTTTATAATTGTGATGAATGAAAGAGACTTTAGGTATCCATTAATATAAAATAGGTTAGGTAAATTATGATCCTACCACATAGGTGAAATCTGTAGCCATTAAAAGTAAATGAATGGGCATACAAAGAAGTCTACAATGGTTTGGGTTTTAGAAAGGCAAGTTGAAAACCGGAAAATCCAAAATAGTAAAAAAGAAATAAACAATGCACTCTAACACAACCAATTGGGTCAAAGAGGAATACACAAGAGAAATTAGAAAATACGTTGAGACAAATGAAAACAAAATACCCAACATACCAAATAGAAAACATACCAAAACTTATGGAATGCGACAAAAGCAATACTAGAGGAAAGTTTATAGTCATAAACATACATTAAAAAAGATCTCTAACAACCTAACCTTACAATTGAGAAAAAATAAACATAACTAAATCTAAAAGTAGTACCCTTTCAGGATTAAAAACTCTCAAAGTAGAAACAGAAGAAACCATCTCCACATAATAAAAGCCACATATGAAAAGCTGATAGCTGACATCATAGTCAATGGTAAAAAGAGTGCAAGGTTTTCCTTTTAATACCAGGAAAGGATGCTTTGTTTCAACAGTTCTATTCAATATATTATTGGAAGTCTTACCCAGAGCAATTAGGCAAGGAAAAGAAATAAAAGGAAAAGTGAAATTATCTTGGTTCACAGATGACATGATTTTACATTTGTGTCCACTGGAAGTGACCAGTAGTATATTGCCATTACATATCTTTTCGGTAGGAATATTATTCTGTCAATTTTAGGAGGGAAAACTCTTCCTGACAGGTAAAAATAATCAGCTATTAAATGACAATGAGGAGTGGTTGAGGGTGGGAACCACCTTTTGCAACCCACACTGAAATAATTATCAGGCAAGGAAATCAAATACATGGAAAAGCAAATGAATGATAAACACAAAATTCAGTATAAGGGAGTACCTACCTCAGGGTGAGGGATACACAGGAGCCTTTTGATTGTATATTGTACCAAATATTATTTGTAATAAATTAGGTGGTAAGTACTGTATCATGTTTCTACTGTATCATTATGGATGATTTACTATCAATCTTTTATTCTATTCAACATTTAATAAAATCAGTCTAACAAAAAAAAAAGAACATATTACATATAAATCCTTGACTTTAAGGTACTTAAAACCTCAATTCCAAAGAAATACTAAATTTTTCATTTAATAACTACATTTATATTTTTCTCTACATTTGTTTCATAAACAATGCAAAGCTATCAGTACTCAAATAGTCAAACTCGTCGGCGTTGGTGGTATAGTGGTGAGCATAGTTGCCTTCCAAATAGTCAAACCCATCACTAACACCAATTAGTGAAATTAGAAATAAAATCAATCCTATTTGAGAAAAAAAAAACCATGTCCTACTCAGAAAAAAATAACCTCTGCCATATCTAAAACCTTACACTTACCTATTTTACTGAATGATTTAAGCTCATAGCTTGATGAATAAGACAGCCTTTCTGTCAAAATCTGATGCAAAGGTTGCCCTTCTGCACCTTTTTATCAAGACAGACATAGGTGATTAAATAAAGGACAGTTCACCTATAATGTAGTATATTATTCAGCAACTATAAAGGATAATGTAAACATAGCTATGACAATCATTCTCAACATATTGGTAAGACGTAAGGGTAGTCTTACCAATATATTGGCAAGTGTGGCTCATTTGGTTGAGTGCTGTCCTATGCACCGAAAGGTCACCAGTTCGATTCCTGGTCAAGGCACATGCCAAGGTTGCAGGTCCAGTCCCCAGTAGGGGTATGTACAGGAAGCAACCGATTGATGTTTCTCTCTCTCTGATGTCTCTCTCTTCTCTCTCACCCCCTCTCCCTTTTTCTTTTTTTAAAATCAATAAAAACATATTTAAAAAAGAAAAAAAAAACACGGGGAAGATGGAGGCATAGGTAAACACCTGTATTCGTGCCTCCCACAACTACATCAAAATTACAACTAAAATTACAACCATCATCCAAAATCGCTGGAAAGCTGGCGGTAAAGGAGAAACCACACTAAGACTGGCAGGAGGTACAGAGGCACAGAACAGGCTGGTCTGGCACCCATGTGTGCCACTTTTTTAATTCAGAGAGAGATCATCTCTGCAGAGGCTGCCCAGAGGAGCAAGGGGTCCCAGCCCCACACCAGACCTTTAGCCCAGGGTCCCAGCGCTGGGAAAAAAACTCCCTATGGGCAGTAAGAACTAGGGGCTATAAAAACCAGTGTGGATTGGGGTTCAGTGACACAGAGGCTGCTGGAGACCCAGCTGTTCCTCTTAAAAGGCCAGCACCATGAACTAAACTTACAATGTCCTGCTTCCTCTGAACTCTAGCACTAGGGCAAGGCTCTGGAGAACATAGACACATCCGAGGAGAAACTGGATTGTCTAGCATCTGGACAAGAACACGAGGTGACTTTCTCCCAGATGGAGATTCTTGCAGGGATCACTGTTCCTATGCTGGGGCCTCCCCAGTGCAGGACTGACTGGCAGCCATTTCTATTTGCTCCACCATGGTGATTCTCTAAGACCCTACTTCATCCAATTTACAACCTCACCAAAGCTGTGTGCAGTGGATTTAGCAAGGGCTGAATCTCTCAAACAAGCAGCAGCTGGTCCAGGGAGCCCTAAATCTATCAATAAAAGGCCCAAGACCCAGCACCAGCACCAGCCTGCCTTGCTTCATAGCTGGGCCTCTTCTGGGTATTTCCAAGCCTAATACAAAGAGGAGGAATCTGCAGATCTCTGTGTAGCTCCTGCCTGGTGACCCCAGGCAGTGGCTGATTTTGCACCTCTCTGGAGATCCAAGAGCCAGTGTGCCCAGAAGTGTCAGGCCATACCAGATTACAACTCTTAATATCCATAAGCACACACGCAAGGTACAGACTCAGTGAGCACCAGAGCCCCACTGAAGCAAGTCCTGCTCATATGGGTGTCTCCTGCACAGCAGATCTCCCACTATAGTCGCAGCTGGTCCCCACAGCCAATTGGCATGGAGGTCAATTCTTCCCAGTGATACCAACAGCAATCAAGGCTCAACTACAACACGACTGTATTTACAGACCACAAAGGGGTGCAACTAGAGCTCCCACCCAGCTCAGGTAATTGGGGAGGCTGAGCCACTAAGCCCTATAGCACACCTAATACACAAGGCCACTCAACCAACTCAAGGAGACATAGCAGCTCTTCCCAATACACAGAAACGAACACAAGGAAGCAGCCAAAATGCGGAGACAAAGAAACATGTCACAAATTAAAGAAATGGAAGAACGCAAACTCTGAATACAGAGCTCAAAACCACGGTTATAAGGTTACTCAAGAATCTTCTAGAAACCTCCAAAAAAACTGGAAAAGGACCAACCAGAAATTAAGCATACACTGACTGAAATTAAGAATAATAAATAGGGATTCAATAGTAAAGTGGAGGATTCTGAGAATCAAATCAACTATTTGAAATATGAGGAAGCAAAAAAATACCCAACCAGCAGTGGAAAAAGAAAAAAGAATCCAAAAATATGAAGATAGTGTAAGAAGCCTCTGGGACAACTTCAAGCATACCAACATTCACATTATGAGAGTGCCAGAAGGAGAAAGCAAGATACTGAAAACCTATTTGAAGAAATAATGACAGAAAACTTCTCCTACCTGGTGAAAGAAATAGAGAACCCCAAACAAGAGGAATCCAAAGAGGACCACATCAAGACACATCATAATTAAAATGCCAAGGGCAAAAGACAAAGAGAGAATCTTAAAAGCAATGAGAGAAAAGCAGTTAGTTATCTTCAAGGGAGTGCCCTTACGACTCTCAGCTGATTTCTCAACCGAAACTATGTAGGTCAGAAGGGAGTGGCAAGAAATATTCAAAGTGATGCAGAGCAAGGACCTACAATCAAGATTACTTTACCTAGCAAAGCTATCATTTAGAATTGAAGGTCAGATAAAGAGCTTCACAGATAAGAAAAGGGTAAAGGAGTTCATCACCACCAAACCAGTATTACATGAAATGCTGAAGGGTATTCTTTAAGAGGAAGAAGAAAAAGGTAAAGATAAAAAATATGAACAAAATGACAAAAAAAATACATATCTGTCAACAAATGAATATAAAAATAAAAATAAACCAGTAAGAAATTTAATGAACAGAATAAACTGGTGACTAAAATATAATCAGAAGCATGGAAATGGAATAGGCTGATGATTCTCAGAGGGAAGGGGGTGGGGGCAGGAAGAGATTAAACAAAGATCTTATCTAATATAATCTAACAAAAGAGTAATATGCAAATTGACCATTACCCGAGACACCTAAGCCACACCCACCAGCCAAGCCACGCCTCCCAGCCAACCAGAGCAGCTGTATGCAAATTAGCCCAGCCAAGATGGAGGCCGGCAGCCATGGAGCTA
>PVJC01042593.1:0-14864 GCA_004026665.1 Murina feae
GAGGAGGAGGAGAAGGAGGAGGAGGAGGAGGAGGAGAAGGAGGAGAGGAGAATTGTAAGAGGAGATGAGTGCAGTCACGAATCCCAGAACTTCAGAGCTGGGAGGGACCCTTCTGTTTGTGGCCAGCCTGCTGGTTGGGTGGTTGCTTCTCTCTCTCCTGGAATAATCCCGATAACAATAGATTCTCTACCAATCAACCCTTTTTTGGACACTCCAGTAGGCACGCCCACTAATAAGGACTTGAGGTCTCTCCCTGTAGCTACCACACCCTGTACAACGCCACTCCTTGGGATCTCACAGACGCTTTCCCTTCATTCCCTTCACATGCATTCATTCAACAAAGGTTGCACGCCTGTTCAGTGCTGAGCAAGGTGCGGGGTTTTAGAACCGGATGAGACTCAGGCACCAGCAGCAAAAACAGATCCCTGGTGCTGGAGGCAGTGCAGTCAGCCCCTCCTCACACCCCCTCTCCTCCAATGGGACAACCCGGAGGCTCTCAGAGACTTTACTGGACGTATTTTGGGTTCCTCCAGAGAGGGACTCACTGTGCTTATTCTTTTTTTTTTTTTTTAATCCCCATGTGAGGATATATTTATTGCATTGAGAGAGAGAGAGAGAGAGAGAAACATCTGTGTAAGAGAGAAACATCCATCAGGTGCTGCAGCAGGGTGGGCTTGTGCTAGATACACTACCGGTGTGCACCAGCCAAGACTGTGGGGACATCACAGCCAGCCACCAAATCCTTGCTGCTCCTCAATTTCCTCAGCCAAAAACTGGAAATAGTAATAATTCCTACCTCACAGGGATGTGTGAAGATGAAATGGGCTCATACATGTACATAGCACAGTGCCTGGCACACAGTAAATGCTCAATGAATGCCAGTGTTATTATCACCGTCACCACCCTCACCATCCTCACCCTCACCCTCACTATCCTCACCATCACCATCACCATCATCATCCTCACCATCACCATCATCCTCCTCACCATCACCATCATCATCCTCACCATCACCATCCTCACCATCACCATCATCATCTTCACCATCACCATCACCGTCCTCACCATCACCATCATCATCCTCACCATCACCATCCTCACCATCACCATCATCATCCTCACCATCACCATCCTCATCCTGCTAGCCATGCCTCTGGGAGTTGATGGAAAATGAAACCCTTACATTTCCCCTTGGTGTTTACATTTTTCTTCCCTGGATACAAGTGGAGGGCTTGCTCCTAGCCCCAAGGAATTGATGGCAGTAGAGCTGGCTCCTATCTGGTCTGCTGAGTGAGAGAAACAGCTATCATCACTGAGCACTGCGCCTGTCACACATCATCATCTTTCATCCTCACAACAAGCCTGGGAGCGAAGTCACATGATCCCCATTTTACAAACGAGGCAGTTGGGTCCCTGAGAGCTGGACGCGGCCCAAGGCCGTGTAGCTGTACACACAGAGCTCAGCCTGCAAACCCAGATCTCCATGTTCTTGCTCTAGTTGCCGTCTCCTGGATGCCAGAGTCGCTTCTGGCCACCAGCACATGACCCCTGCCCACAAGCTGCCGGAGCCACGGACAGTGGGCCCACTACTCTCCTACACCCTGTCCAGGTCGCTGCTAACAGTTCTGATGTCCCCGGTCTCCACATGCAACCGGTAAGGACGAGCCTGAGCGAGCTGTGTAGGGATCTCGGGGAAGTGGAATCACTGAGGGACAGAACCCACCACAGAGGGGAGGGGAACTCAGGGCTAGAAGGGATCGAGCCAGACTGTCTGGGAGCAAGACCACCACCACCACAAGCTGTTTGACCTCTGGGCCTCAGTTTCTTTAGCTGCGAAATGGGTAACAAAATAATGGCACCTACTTTATTGGCTGGTTGTAAGAATTAAATGAGATACATTTTATAAAGTTTTTATTTATTTTCTTAATATATTTTTATTATTGACAGAATCATAGATATCTTTCATCCCCCTCCTTCCCCCCCTTCCGCCAAACCCCTACCCCCCAAGTCTTCACCACCCTGTTGTCCATGTCCATGGGCTCTGCATGTATGTATATAAGTTCTTTGGTTTCTCTCTCCTTGTCGCCCCCCCTCCCCCCGACATTGAGCTAAGTCAGTCTGTTCCATGCCTCCATGCTTCAGGTCTTCTTTTTGTTGCTCAATTCATTTTGTTCATTAGATTCCACAAATAAGTGAGATCATGTGATATCTGTCTTTCTCAGATTGTATAAAGTTCTTAGGCAGAGCTCATCTACGTTAGCTGTTATTATTTTATTATTTCCCACGCAGTGACTGCTTCTCCCTCATCAAAAGCACAGACAGGCAGCCTGAGGGAGCGTGAGGGCTGGGAGCAGAACCCCCTCTGCCTTCTCCTTCCTGGCTCTCATTGCCACTCGGACCTAGGCCCGGCTCCCACCCCTGTGTCTCCAAACCCCCGAGCAGGCCAGGGCTCCCCGTTTCCTGAGCACGTGAGCCCCAGAAATGCCACACGCGTTGCCAAGAAACCACTTCCCCCGTCTATTTTAGAACCTTGTCAAGGGTTCTGTCTAATGTTTTTAAAAGGTTATGTTCTAAAGAGGGACCTAGTAAGTAAATTATGGCACATTAACCTGATGGGGACATTAAGCCGCCATTAGAGCGATAATTAGGAGGATTGTGTAGCAACAAGGAAGTGCTTACAGATTAATATGCAATGAAAAAAAAAAAAAAAACAGGACAAAAAATTGGATTACAGATGATTGCAACTATTTAAAACCACATCCCCAGGAGCAAACACAGGCAAATGATGGCACTGCCTTCCCTCTTGTACTGTCGTCTCGCTCCCTGTGGCCTCCCTCTCCTTCCTTCCACTCCTTATCTTTCCTTCCTTTCATTGAACAGTTTACTGAGGACTCTGGGCAGGCACCAAGCTTATCACCCAGTTTAGAGAGGTGAGGAAAGCAGTTTCTGCCCTCAAGACGTCGAACCAGGGAGACAAATCTGAAAGCAAACACCCTCGCAGCCCGGAATATAAATAATTCAATGCTACAAGGAAGGTAATTAATCCTGCTCAGGGGAACTAGCAAAGCGCCCCTCCTCAGTGTCCCCCTAGCTGAATCGTTCAGATTGGAAGGCGTTCAGTTGCAGGGCAAGCGGGTTCCAGGCGGAGGGAACAGCATGTATAAAGGCACAGAGAGCGGGGAGGACCGGCCTCGCACCCCCTTGGGACCTGTGGCCCTTTGACCCCTGGGTTTTGTGTCCCACAGGGAACTTGAGGGACTGAACCTCTACCTGACATTACTTTCATGGGTCAGGGGGCCCCGACCCCATAACCATAGTTAGGGTCCCATTATAGCCCCAGCGGGCAGGAGTTTGTCAGAAATCACTGTGACTCCACCTGATAGTTGCACAGAATCTGTGGTAGTTGGAGCTGGGAGAGGCTTCATGAGGCACCGGCCCCCTGACCAGCCAGTCGCCCCGGAAGTGAGTGGGAAGTAGAGTTCACCTTCCTTCAGGGCACTGGGCATGTCTGATCAGGCACAACTCTCCTTCTGGTTGAGGAGCCTGGAACCCGAAGAGCTGACATCGGTGATGACCCAGTCAACTAGCAAACCGCCGGCTTCAACGCAGCTCTCCTGGCTCCCACACCAGTGCCTTTGCAGCACAGCAGGCCTCTCCCCGGGGAGCCCATTCTGACCACTTGCCTCCCATGAGCCAGCGTTTCCCTGTTCGCCTGTTCTCCCCTCTCCTCAACCACGTGGGCTTGCAGCCCTTTCCCAATACTGAGAGATGTCATGGACAAGACTCTCCTTCGTGACCACATCCCATCCTCTTGGAAAGCAGCCCCCTCCGTCAGCTCTGGGCGTGGCGTCTGGGTCTCAAGGTCACATGACAGCCTGTCCTTCACCTCCAGCTCCTTCCTGCTCGCCTGAGAAACCAGATGTAAGTATGGCATTCTGAGAGAGAGAGTAAGGCAAAGGGGCAGCCCTGGGGAAAGGGCCCAGGGCTCCCGTCCTCTGTCTATGAACCAGCTCAGAAGTTACCAAGAGAAAATCCTTCCAGACTCTGCATCCCAGCCTCTTCAATTGGCCATGGTGGGGCCCGAGGAGTGTGTGAACCCCGTGACCTCCAGCCCCACAGGCCCGCCAGCCATGGGACTAAGTCTCTGAAGGTTTCAAGTGGAAAGACGAGGACAGTTTCCGCAGATGACCCTCGTGGCCTTGTGTCACATGCTCGGGGTACACAAAGGCACCCCAGGGCGTGATGCGTGTGGGTCAGCACTGACATGTCAGGATAAAAACTAGCCCACGAGGCAAGTGGGTCAACGTGAACCACAGGGCCATTCACCACTTGTTTTTCTGATTCCCCACCTTTAAATTTGTCCGCTTGTGTTGCCATTTACGTGGTTTTGGAACCCTATTATCTTGTCAACACTGTGACACAGCACTGACATTATCTCTTAATTGCACAATTACCATGTTGTGCGCTGTAGACACAGTAATCAAATATTTGAAGTGTTCAAGCACAGACCGGATTTTTAAAAATATAACTTGAGTCAAAACAACTTGCAAAAATCAGCAATAAGTGTCACAGGCAAAAGAGACCTTTTCAAGGTTCTGTTTATTTCCCCATTAAAGGAGGCAGAGGCTGAGGCCCGGAGAGGAGAAGAGGCCTGCGCTCGTCATGCCAACAGTTATCAGAATGAGTTTTGCAGACATGAGGGTCCACCTTTGTTCAACACGGCAGCAGAGCAGAGTTGGGGGTTAGAGGTCAGGCCTGGTAATTCCTGGGCCACTGAATTTTTCCCTCTTCATGAGTAGGTTATACAATTTTCCTCTGCCTCGTCTCACCCACCAGGTCTGTGTGGGTCAGTCAGTCAACATCAAGTTCAGAGTCAATCCCTTAGAACCGGCTTACTCCAAGGACCAGGCCCCGCTTCTCACAGATGCTCAGGGATTGAAGGAACAGGTTAAAGTCCCACTGGGCTCCATCTCTCCTCAGTGTTAAGGAATTGTATCTCCAAGAAGCTCCTATTAAAAAAAAAAAGTAAATTGCCGATTGGCAGAGGCAAAGCATGAAGCCATCTGTGCCGATGGCAATGATCAGTTTATTAGCCAGACAATTAAGCCTGAGGGACGGCACACAGGACAGGTGACGGCAGTTTGGGAGAAGGAGGAAAATTGTACATGGAGAGCAGCGCTCTGGGGAAGGCAGGCTGAGTTGGAGCAGAGGGGAGGATTTGGGGGGATCTGAGAGCAAAATAAGAATAGTCTAAAGGAGTCCTCAAAGGGACAGGATGGACCTTGGATGAAATTCACCTGCTTCCCACTCCTTGTGACCCACGTCTAAGCCGGGCATGGCAGGTGCTTGGCACAGCCGCTGTGCCGTGACCACGGGGGCAGCCCTAGGATGCGTCCTTCCCAGAGTCTCCTCAAGCCTGGCCTGGGGGTGGTGAGCCCACAATGCAGTTCACAGATGATGGCTGGATTTGTGCATCTGAAACCTGTATAATTTCGTTAACCCATCACCCCAGAAAATTAAATAAAAAGGAAAAAAATTCCTCAGTTGACACAGAAGAGGGAACTTATTTATCACCCTTTACAGGTTGAATTGTGTCTCCGAAAAGAGATGTTGAAGTCCTAACCTCCAGGACCTGTGAATGTGACCTTACTTGGAAACAGGGTCTTTGCACAGATAGTCAAAGTAAGAGGAGGCCATGCTGGGTTAGGGTGGGCCCTCAATCCAGTGGCTCATGTCCTTATAAGAAGACAGAAATGTGGACACATGAGGAGGTTGCTATGTGATGACAAAGGCTGCGACTGAGGTGTCGATGAGCCAAGGAACACAGATGATAGCCAGTACCCACCGGAAGCAGGAAGAGGCCGGAAGGACCTTCCCTGGAGCCTTCGGAGAGAGCCTGGCCCTGCTGACCCCTTGCTGTTAGAACTCTGGCCGCCAGAAGTAGGAGCCAGTTGATGTGTATTGTTTTAGGCCGCCCAGTCTGTGGTACTGTCACAGCAGTCCCGGGAGCTGATCCACCGCCTCTGGAGATGGTCTTGTCCTGCCTCGGAATTCTGCCTACCTGGCCTTCTCCCCCACTAAGTGCCCCCGTGCTGCCCATCCTCTTGCCACTCATCCTACATCTCCTTTCTAAGGTCCATGCTGGGTCCCCTCCCTGCCCCCCACTGTCCTCCCCCTGTTCCTGCCTAAGTCCTCCTGCTGGCCCAGGCCAAGCATATGTGGGCCTGTCTTATCTTCAATCATGTCTTCAAGGTCCTTTCAGGAACCACGCGTCTTTGTGTCTTTTACCTGGACCCTGGTGTGCAATTGTGTAGCAGAGGAGTGTCCCAGGACAGGGAAGGGGAGAGGGTACAGGAGAAGGCACCTCCGGTGGGTGGCAGAGTTCTGCTTTCACTCAGCCCTGGAGGGAGGAGGGGAGGGAGCATGCAGGCCATGGAGGGAAGGCGCAAACCTCCTTCAAAGCATGAAAAGCAGAAGTGCTCTCCTCTCCTTCTCCTCCGTTCAAGGTGTTTGTAGGTGAACCAATAATCAAGCACAGCTGGTCCACCTCTGAGCGTCCTCCACTGGGTTTGCTCAGAAAGACCGACTACTCGCGGGCTGGGAATCAGACTGTGCTTGCCTGCCCCCTGGTCCCCCACAAAGATGACCTCTGCTACTCCACATGGCCCCATGGCACCCTCCCGCAGAAGCACGGAGAGCCCAGGGACATCGCACATGTTCATGGCGCCTTGTCCTGCTTCAGGTCTGCCTGAACTGTCTGCTCCTCTGAGTGCACTGGGTACTGGGGCCCTTCTCAGGCCCTGACTGCAGTGTCTGGAACATTCTTTGCACCACACACAATCCTATGCCTCTCCCAAGTTTCAGTTCAAGTGATGCCTTTTCTGTCAAAACGTCCCTGGGAGCCTCAGATTGACTGGATCCCCCTGCTCTCTGCTCCAGGGCACCGTGGACTCACTCATCATACAGTCCTAGTTCTTCACAGCGTCAGTGTGCACCACGGCCCCTCCACCCTGCCCCATGGCCCCTCCACACTGCCCCATGGTCCCTCCACGCTGCCCCATGGCCCCCCATGTGATTGGGGGTGGGGTGAGATACATCTTGGTTGAATAAATCAGTAAAGGAACGCACGCGTGCTACAGCTCACTGAGTGTTTTTATAAAGCAGACTTTAATTGCTTTTACAAAGCAAATTGGATGTACTTTTATAATAGGTAGAAAATCCCAAAGTTAGAACAAATGCATAGGTAAAAGTCTCCCCCCACCCTGCCTGCCCATCCAGGTCCTCACTGTGGAGTGCCAGCTGGGCCTGTTCTGTGGCATCCGCCCAGGGTGCCTGCTTAGATCGACGTAAGTATATACAGTGCCATGCCCCTTTGGCACAAGTAGCATATTGCTTTTTACCTTTTACCCTTTAACATCTTGCAGACCCCACTATCAATCCGCTGAGAGCTGCCTCAGCACCTTCACTGCCTGCGCAGCGTCCACTGCAAGAAGGTCCCGTGGCGACTTAACGGGTCCCGCCATTTCCAATCCTTCACTAGCACAGAAGAACCTGGGCCTTTGCTGACAGTTCTTATCCTGAGAGGTTCCTTTCAAATGGTAGCATTTTAGCCTCCACTAACGTAGACGGAGAGACTTTTCTGACATGGCGGTTACTGCTAATTGGCTCCTAACACTTGTTTCCACACCTCTGGTGTGCTGAGCCTGAAACGCTAGGAACTACATTTCCCAGGCACCCCTGCAGGGAGGTTGAGGGTGTGACTTAGGATCCACCTGGGGTGAGATTCTGATCTGGAACTGATTCTGTGTCACTGAGCAGAGAGGTGGCTGTGGATATTCATGTGCCAGCGGGCACGGGCCGTGCAGAGGTGTCAGGCTCTGTTGCTGACAGCTGTGGGGGCAGATGTCCGACACTGCAGCTTCCTGATTCGGGGGAGGCAGCAGCTCCTCAGGTGGCCCAGTTCCCTGGTGGTCTCTTGGGAGACAATGCTGGAAGCTCAGCGTAGTGTCAGGTCCCCGGGTTGTGGTCCACAGAACAGGAGCAGAATGCCCAGGCGCCAGCCAATCAGCTATGGCCCCCAGTGATTCACATGCCCATTCAATACTGAAAAGTATCGGCCTAGATGGTGGTAGATCTCAGCCCAGGCTAAAATGACAACCACACGGGGAGCTTTGAAAGCTCTGGAAGCCGAGGCCACACCCTTCATTAAATCACTATCTCTAGGCGTAGGGCCGGGCACCAGCACGTAAAAACCTCCCCAGGTGACCCTGATATGCAGCCAATGTGCCACCCACTGGCCTACAGTAATAGTCCTGAATCGTGGTTGTACATAGAATTTCCTGGGAGATAAGTACATACGCGCACGAATTCTGTTTTAATTGGCTTGAGTAAGGCTCGGACAAAGGGGTTCTATTTGTTAAACTCGCTGTGAAATTCCAACATGCAGTTGATAACTGCTGGTCTGGTTTCCTTAGCCTTCCCTGCTATTTCTACCCCTGAAGCAATACCACGGTCTTCACACCAGTTGGAGTAGATGGTTATTGGTCTGCAATTAAGAACTGTGGCGAATACACTTCGTCACAGCACTCGGACCTCCACTGTTCCAGCTGCACCTGACCAGGGGCTGATCTATATTGGCTCAGCTACCTGGGAACTTAGAATAGAAGGAACATGTCATTTGAAAGGGCTGTTGAGAAAAGCCATCGAGAGGAAGTGACGGGGAAGCTAATACCGATCGACTGGCTAAGAAGGATGGGTCACAGAGGAGGCAGGTAGGGCCAGTAACTGTTGTATCCAAGCCGTGTCTGTGGAAAGCAGAGGATGGGCGGGAAGGTGCCGAGCTCGGTGGAAGGGAGGGGGGATTTACAGAATTAGACCTATGGTTATATAAAGAAAGGGAGAAGGCCAAACCAGCCGAATAAACCAAACTTTATGTTTCTGTTGCGTGAGCTTCTGGTCGTGCAGTGACCTTGAGGAGGAGAAACCAAGGAGTTCAGGCTAGGAGGAGGGACCCACCTGTGGGGGGACAGGGGTTCTTGGTCTTTGCCTATAAGCCCTCCTCTGCCTTCCATTGTCTTCTCCTTATTGGGCTGTAGTTGAGGCCCTGCCTGCTTCCCCAGCCTCTACACCATAGCTACTGTCTTCCTTCTCCCCCACATTTAGACTTGTGGTCCGTGCTTCTTGCCCTCAGGTGTGAGCAGCAGCTGCCTGGTCAAGCAAAGTTAAGCTCCAGGCCCGAGGCTGACTCTGGGCTCCATGGCAGGAGCTTACCCGCTAACAAGGGGCAAGTACCACACCATCTGAAAAGCTGTCTCAGAGGCAGATGCGCGTTCAGGAAGGGACGTCCACCATGGGAGGTTCACGGAGCGGGAGGCACTGTGAAGGGTGAGTGAGATCCCTGGGAAACAAGCATGAGCAGAAGGCATGACGGAGCCAGGCTGTCCCACCACGATCTCCTTGAAGGCAGGGCGGGCTCGTGCCTTCCTCGCTGTATATCCTTGTTGACGAGCTCAGCTCCGACATGTCGAAGGGCCTCGGTGGATAATGGGAAAATGATGATACATGGGTTAGAAAGCTGTCAGCTGCGATTCACAGAACACTCTGAAAGCTCACACAGAGAAGGAGGGCATTGGTCACATGGCGGGATGGGCACAGCTGGCGGGATTCTGCCTGCAGATCTTGGCAGCAGTTGCAAGCCTCACATCCTGGCACAGTGAGATCCCGAGGCAGGTACGGGGCTGTCTCTGAGGGGCTCTTTGTCTTAAGAGTAAGGAAACCTTTTCAGACAAGCTCCAGCAGAATGCTCTCAGACCTCGCTGGCCAGACCTAGACCCCCATGCCCACCTGTACACTAAGCACTAGCAAAAGGAATGGGAGAGTCCGATTGGCTAGGACCAGTCCCCGGAGGTCAGCTGTGTGGAATCCACTGCAATGAGAAAGATGGACAGGAAGCCTGCGAAGGGCTTCTGGGACCTTTAAGTCACCTTACCCTTTGAGAGAGTTTTCTCTGATCATTGATGTGTGTAATTTCCATTGCTTTAGATTATCCTTTTAAGAGTGGAAACTCTAAAATGTTAAGAATTGAGCAATTATAAAGCCATTAATAAGCATGATGTCATTATTAATATATCAAGGGACTTTTTAGGTAACAAATGATAAATCTTTTTATGAGTCATTTGTTGTAAAGGAAATATATAAACTGGGTTAAAAATTAAAGATACCAAGAGATTTCCAGTGAGTCATAACTCTTCTCTCCTCCTCCCTGTCTCCCCTATCTGTGCTCTGCCCAAGGCTGTCACTATTAAGGACACACAGGGGCTTTTTGTGTATAATTTCAGAAATACTGTAAGTATGTTCAAATGTATACTCACATGTTACCACATTAACACTAAGCAAATAATACATACTGTCCTTCATCTGGTCTTTTACACTTGGATACAACTGTACAATGGATTATTCCTGGCTTTTTGTATTTTGCAGGAAGTGGTAAACTATAAATTCTAAACCAATTGTGAAAAATTGGGTGTGCATATTATATTTCCTAGAGGATCCATTAAAATAATATAAAGAGATGTAGCTAAAAAAGCAATAGTTTAATTATAATACATGGCATTATCTCCAGTTTTGCTTTCCATGATTTTAGTCAAAATCATAGCAACAGAAAGTAGGAGAGTGGTTGTCAGGGGCTAAAGGGGGAAGGAGTTGGGTGAGATGTTGTTAAATAGTTATAGAGTTTCATCTTTGCTAGATGAAAAAGTTCTAGAAATTGGTTGCAAAACAATATGAGTATATTTCCCACTGCTGAACACTTAGAAACAGTTAAGGTGGTAAATTTATTATGTACTGTATTTTCTGGCCTATAAGACTACTTTTTAACCCAGGAAAATCTTCTCAAAAGTCGAGACAAAACTACTGAAATGGTAGAAATGGTAGAGGGAGAAAGCAGAGGAGGTAGTTGGGTCACTTCTCTCACTAGCCTTCTCATTATTTGAGAAGATTTTTGAGATTTTCCTGGGTTAAAAAGTCGTCTTATATGCCGGAAAATATGATATATTTTACCACATTTTTTTTTTTTTAAAAAAAGGACTGAAGTGGCTAAATTAATAGCAATGTAGACTTCAGAACAAAGAAAGCTACCAGAGAAGAAGAACATTAAAAAAATGATAAAAAGATCAATTCACCAGAAGCCATAACAATGGTGAACATGTTTGCACCTAACAACAGAGCTTCAAAATATATAAAGCAATAATTGATAGACCCGGAGGAAGACACAAAAGATACATGATTATAGTTGGAGACTTCTCCTGCCTTCTCTCTCAGTAAATGATAACAAGTAGAAAAAATCAGCAAGACTATAGATCTCAACACCTCGAGCGGCCAACTTATAGAACCCTTCACGGCCGAGTGCATGTTCTTTTTAAAAGTAACATTCTTAGTCATCAGTAGGTTCTCATCACCTTTTCTTTTTGTCTAGCTCTCCCTTCACGTAGTTATTCTCTCTTCCTGCTTCTTTCTTTCCCTTTCCCTCCTATTTCTCTTCTTTATCCTCTTCCTTTTCGTTCACTTCCGTTTCCTTTTCTTCTTCCCACCTTGTAATGGACATATATATATTCTGCCTGGCAGTACTTTCACAAAATTAGATGCTTTCTTTTCTTAATTTGAAAACAAGTGAGTTGAGTGATTTCTTTGTGAATACAAAATAAACAATTTTTCATTAATTTGCTTTTTGCTTTAGGTGTTCAATTGATTTCTTCTCCCAGATTCTAATCCTGGATATCTGCTGTAAGTTACTTCGGAAATTTGCAGCAAGATCGTTGGGAACTACAGCTTTCTGGGGAAGAAGGCTTCCTGGAGGAGGTAAAATTCAGAATTGAATAGAGCTTAGACTGATGGGAAAGTGCTTCGAGGGAACTTCTCTTGGTTGATCTCTCTGGCCGTCCATATGCCATCAGAGGAAGGGGACACCACAAATGTGGGCAATTCTTTGCTCCCATTGTGCCTTTCTCCCACACCTTTTCCAGTTGAGATCATTTCTCCTTTGCTCATCAACGTCTTCCCTGCCTTTACTTTCAGAGCCAGGACCTGACTGTGGCTCTGGCCCTCTGCGATAACTGTGGGTTTCCCCTCCTGGGACTCTTCATTTTGCTCTAATTGCCTCCCATTGTCTGGCTGGGGTTCGCAATTAGCTTTGACACTTCTCTTGGGGCCTGCCAGCTCATCACTGGTTTGTCTCCGGTTTCTCTGCAGCCTCTGCTACTTCATCTCGCTGTCCTGGGACCAGGGCCCTATGTGTGCGCCCTGGTGGCATGCTGCCTGCTTCCTGAGGGACCCTGAGGACCTCCCTCTTCCTGTTCCTCTCTGGGTGGGTGATGCTTTCCTCTTGGAGTGGGTGGCCCATGCTGCCCGAGAAAAATTGATTTGATTTTTCAGAAATTGATTGTGATTCAGCGTGTGTGGGTGTCAGTGTCAGTGATCACACTGTGTGTGGATGTGCGTGTGCCAGAGGAGAGCAAATGACCTCAGGAAGTGACCTGTCCATGCAGCTTAAATCAACAGCATGTGCTTGGGGTGCAGGTGGAGGGAACTGCAGACCCCCCCGACCTCAGTGCAAGCTCATCACTGCCCTGTGGTTTCCCACATGTGGACCAGGTTCAGCTAGAATCTGAGTTATGTTCTGAAGGGACCCAGAAGGACCTCCTCTACTCCACATCTTCTCCTCCACTGGGGCCTGAAGTTTTGCCATTTGGCATTTCCTAATTTGGATTAGGCATTATCCTCCAGAGACTCCCTTTTGAAAAGGCAAATACTTCTGGAAGGAGAAATCCAGAGCCAGAGAAATGGAGAATTATATAAGGAATCCCCTTCATAGTGTTACAGATGAGGGCATGTCAGCGATGTTCCTGAGGTCATTTAGCAAGTGGATGGCAGAGCTGAGCCGATTTCACCCACCAGTGGGCCCCTTGCATGGCATCCTCACCCAACAGGGCGATTCGTGGGCACATGGTGGGCAAGACCAATCAGGACGAGGGATGGTGGTGATGCTGATAGGTTTGGGCTTTTTCATAATGCGGGGAGCTGGTTTTTCCTCTAGGCCAGTGTTGTTTAATAGAAATATAACAGGAGGTGTAAATGAGAGTCGCATATGCAATTTAAAATTTTCTAGTAGCCACATTAAAGAAAAGGAAAAAGGAACAGGTAAAATTAATTTAACTTAATAATATAAAAGCCAATATTGTAAAAAAAAAAAAAAAGACTATCATTTCAACATGTACTCTGTACAGAAAATTAATGAGATCCATTTACATTGTTTCTTTACTAAGTCTTTGATACCCAGTGTGTATTTCACAATTACAGCTTATCCCAATGCGGAGTAGCCACATCAAGGGCTCAGTAGCCACACGTGGCCTGTGGCCCTCATCAACCAATGCCATTGGGTGCCAATTCAGTGCCAGCAAGAATCTCCATTTTGGGGCATGATGAAGGAAACATTACTCAGTGCAAAACAGCTCAACTGTGATACAGCAGGGCTGTGAAACCAGGAGAACTGTAGATCTGGGGCCACACCCCTCTCCAGCTAGACAGCTCCCTTCTGCTCTGGCCAGACATCTCTGCCACCTCAACTTAGCCAGGGAATCAGAGGCTTCATTGGTGGAAAGGGAGAGCTGGCTTATATAGACTGAAGTCCCCACCCCGGGTCTCTGATTGGTCTGTCCTCATGCAAATGAGGACTCTGAATCCACGCCGTTTGATTGGTCCAGAAGCCACTGTCCTGATTGGTCAGAATAGAGCTGCTCCGATTGGTCAAAACTGCACTGCTCTGATTGGATGAGGGAATAGGATTCCAGGGAAACTTTATAAGGGTTGGCTCTGATGGCAGAAACACAGTGCCAGCGGGCAGTTCAGTGCAGGCTTCTTTGTGAAGTGCAATTTGTATGAGAGGCCCCTGTGCAGAAATGGCTGCTAGGCTGTTTTTAAGAATTTGAACCCAGTTAGCCACCAGGAGCCCTACATAGTAGGTGTCTTTTTCCTCAAGATTCGCACCCCAAAATGGACAGTGCCATTCTAAACGCTCCCTACTCAAAGCCCAGGATTCTGCACCTCCTGTTCTTACTAGGCATCATCTGCATAAACCTTTCTCCACAGACTCAATGTCAACCTGCAGGCACCTCAGGGGCCATAGGTGCAGGGGATCTCACATGATATTCTATAGAGCGCTCAGATACATACACGGAGCTGGGCTGTGGGGGCGTGGAGGTGTGCAGGCATTTACTTTCATCCGTTGTCTTTATGTGGGTGTCAGGACGAGGATTTGTAGATCCCCTTATCAAATGTTAATTAAACTAACCTCCACAAAAGGGCACTCAGCTTAAAGATATCCCTATAGAGAACTCGCAGATGGAAGCCACGGCTGGAACGTAATCTCAGGTGGACACCAGAAACGGCCGGGCTGATCTTTCCCTACCCCAGGACAAGCTTTGTCAGCCCTGTGGGGAGATTAAGGCATTGGGATGGGACTGGCCTTTGCGTTTCTAACATTCCAAGAAGGCCATCTGAAACGTGAATTTATATCCACTGTCATTAGCAAAGAGCTTCCCCCTAAGTCTGCTTTGTGGCTTGGAATATTAGCGTGTGATATTTCAAATTTTGGGTATATATTTTGTCATTTGGAAATATATGCAATCCTTAGTATCTAAACTAATAAAAGTGAAATATTAAAATTAACCGTTTCTCCGAGACAGGGTAAGCCACGCCCACCAGCCAATCAGAGCGGCTGTATGCAAATTAGCCCAGCCAACATGGCGGCCGCCACTCACGGACCTGAGTAAACAGCCCTTTCCATTGCGGCAGGAGGGAAAGTGAAGCTG
>PVJC01042594.1:0-14873 GCA_004026665.1 Murina feae
ATAGATAGATAGATAGATAGATAGATAGATAGATAGATAGATAGATAGAAATTGAGCTAAATTTTCCCTACTCCTAAGGATAACTGATGGCTGTACAAATCTAGGGAAATTTGAGGGCAGGAGTATCAAATTTTATGGCTTTTGTATATGTAAAAGAAAGAAAAGGAGTTGCACAAATTCAAAAATGAAGTTTGACCAAATTTTTCAGAATTGGAAGACACTAACATGAATGTTTGTGGGGGTGTATAGATGTGTGGTGTTTAGTGCAGCTTTAGGCCAATAAAATATATGTTGTTGTTGCTTCTATCTCTGAATGTATAATACTAGTAAACATGTGTATGCTACATGGTTATGCTTGTGTTACATGTTCATTCATCCCCATTCCATAAGTGTCAGAGAGAATTCTAATGAACGAGAAAGAATGCATGTACAGAAAAGTTCATGCATCTGGGCTCCAGGAACTTACTGGTCCTTTGGAGGTTTTGTTTCTAATGTTTTGATGATTGGAAGCTCTGAAAATAGAGCCAACTGCTACCAAAAAGCACCCTTTAGGAGGCTGGGTGGCCCACCCAACAGGTTTAATATGGACATCTACCAAGTATCACATTTTCAAACATTTTAAAGAGATGAGAGGTTGAACTAATAACCCTTATCTGTAAGTTTTGAATTTATATTGTTTCTTCCCGTGTACAAAACCATTTTTTTCAAATAAATAAATAAATAAATAAATAAATAAATAAATAAATAGCATCTTTTGGCTTGCTACTATTCTTATGGAAATTAAATGCCATTTAGTTTCTGGTCTAAAATTCTCATTTTGTGGTGCATCATCTTTGACTCAATGATGAATATGGTGAATAGTACCCAACAAATCTCATTAGTGAAATAGGAAATACTGTGTTTAAGAATTCAGCCAGAATTGGCTTCAGTAGTGACTTGGTTACTCATGAAAAAGTAACCATTTATCTCATTAGTGAAAATTTTATCTCTCCACTATTTGAAGCAGAACTGATAGCTCACTGGGACTCTCCTTTTATATAGTTTCACCTAAAATTATGGACCAGTGTCACTTATGGTTTTGGTTTTCCAGAACATTTGCATTTCCAAATGGTGTACTTTTATCAAAACTGTCATTCAAAAATAGACTGGTAGTCAATGTATTGATGGACTGCCACAATCGCTACCATCTTTCATTCAGTCTTTGGTCTTTTTGAACATTGAAACTGACTTCTAAAATTAAAATTCTAAAATATTTCTGATCCTGCCTTTCTTATTTCCTCTTGGTCCAAAACCTTATTAAGCTACTTTGGTCTAAGTATGTAATTGACCCAAAAAAACAATCCTCTTCTCTTGGCCAGTGTATGTATGGCAGGGGGCATGAGGAAGAAGGAATATGGTTCTATAAAAATACCATTTAATATTCAGAATTTCACGTTTACGTTTCCTAGACATGATGAAGTTCTCTTTCTCTAAAAAGCATGCCTAACCCTAACTGGTTTGGCTCAGTGGATAGAGCATCAGCCTACAGACTAAAGGGTCCAAAGTTCGATTCCAGTCAAGGGCATGTACCTTGGTTGCGGGCACATCCCCAGTAGGGGTTGTGCAGCAGGCAACTGATAGATGTTTCTCTCTCATTGATGTTTCTAACACTCTATCCCTTTCCCTTCCTCTCTGTAAAAAATCAATAAAATATATATTTTTTAAAAAAGTATGCCAAAACCATCCTGATTGGGGACACTTTAAAATAAAAGCCTAATCAAAAGGGCCTAGGGGATTCAATCTTAATTTTAATGTATTCAGGCATCTGAATTCTTTTGCTTGATGATGATAATCCCAATTATATAATTAATTGAGTAGTTAGTTGAGTACAGTGTTTACTGAGTCAACACTACACATGCTAAAATAGACTAAGTTTAGAACACTGTGCTAGTTCTTTTGCACCCAACCCTTCCACACGAGAGATCATTTGTGAATATGATATGTGGTCACTGGGGAAATTAAGTTATAGTTACGGTAATAGAACCAACCATTTTTGTTGCGAGTGAAGAGCAATAACGTAGGCATCGGTTGAAAGAATATCATAAACCTTAAGAGATAGGGAAGTGAGAGGAGCACTTAGGATCTTTGTCTTTAAAATCGGTTCCTTAAGCTTTCTCACAAAGAGAAGGCCCTAATGAGGCTCTCTAAAACTATTACAAACAGCGTCATTTTATCTGACTTTTGGGTCTGCCAGGAGGCTCTCATAATGGTTTAATCATTATATTTCTCAATATTACCTAGGAGTCATTTGGATACACCAGAGGAGGTTAGAGCTAGTTCCACTTTGACACACAAAAAATCTATCAGCAGCTGTTGACATATTTGGTGCACCATTTCCATAGCCACTTATCAGTTATCCATACAGCAAGTGAATGCCAGGCTGATCAGGTGAACACTCAGGCCAGTCTTAGATGGCTATCTTTAAGGAAATCTCTTAAACTATGATTAGACTCATTATTATAATGGAACTAGGTATTGAAAGGCCTACTGGCTGGCTGGTATGACACATGAGAATAGCTGAGTGATGGAAGTCCTCCTTAAAGGCCTAAATAGTTATTATCAGAAGTTTGTTTGTTTTTTAGGTGTGTGTGTGTGTGTGTGTGTGTGTGTGTGTGTGTTTTGTTTGTTTGCTTTTTCTAGGATCACTATGTGTGACCTAAGACTGTACATCTTATGTGGAAGCAGAGGATGTCCTTGATTATTTCCTAAAATCACAATATCTTTAACAAAGTTGTTATAAAACCCTTTCAACTGTTTAAGGAAGCACAAGCAATACATCATGTAGCCTTCAGATAACTGTAGTACCTCTCCAAAATGGGGCTTGCAATGGTTATTTGTGTAAGCTTTACAGTGCAATAAGAGACTAATTATTTGTATGTATCATTTGGGAAGTTGTCTCCATGATGGTAATCATCCAATTAGGAAAAATAAGAGAACTCTGCCACAAAAGTGTTTCTGGTTAGCTTCAACTCTCTAGTCAGCATTGCAGAGATAGAATTTCCCTAGTCTTCCTTCTCAAAGGCTAAGGTGAATTCTGTGCAACTTTTCGTTTATTCTACTGTTTCTGAATTAATGAATTTGGCCAATTGGAAATGCCAATAAAAATGTAAATGATAAAGCCACTGGGATTCTGGAATTTCTAAGGTAGATCCTGTTTTTGATGGGATTTTTATTTTTACTACTTTTAGATGCTTGGGTTAGTCTGAAACTTGTGGATAGAGGTGGAAAGAATTGCTGAAATCAATACTAGGTTGATCTCATTTTCCTCCATAGAATACTATTTAAAATGGCTTAATTCAATACTATATGAGACAGATTAAATGAATATAGTTTCAGTCTCTCCTTTTTTGTTTTGTTTTGTCTTATGATTTTTATTTATTTTTAGTTTTTTACTACAAATGGTAGTACATATGAATAGTAGTACATATGTCTGACCTTCGCCCAGCCTCCCCTAACCCCTAAAACATGCCCTTCCCCCCAGCAAATGTCTTGCTTCCATTGGTTATGCTTATATGCATGCATACAAGTCCTTTGGTTGATCTCTTACTTCCCCCTCCCTCAACCCTCCCCAGCCTTCCCACTGTAGTTTGACAGTCTGTTTGATGCTTCTTTGCCTCTGTATCTATTTTTGTTCATCAGTTTATAACATTCTTTATATTCCACAAATGAGTGAGATCATGTGGTATTTTTCTTTCACTGACTGGCTTATTTCATTTTGCATAATGCTCTCCAGGTCCATCCATGCTTTTGCCAATAGTAAAAGTTCCTTCTTTTTTACAGCAGCATAGTATTCTATTATGTAGATGTACCTCAGTTTTCTAATACACTCATCAGCTGATAGGCATTTAGGCTGTTTCCAAATCTTAGCTATTGTAAATTGAACATAGGGGTGCATATATCCTTTCTGATTGGCATTTGTTTTCTTGGGATATATCCCTAGAAGTGGAATTACTGGGTTAAATGGCAGTTTATTTTTAATTAAGAGAAGTCATTCTTAACACCTCTCTTCCCCTTCCCCTGCACCTCTGATAGTCAATTCAGTCTCTTTTAATGAAATTAATCAGAGTGGATGATAGAATAGCAAACTCATGGAAAATTTCATGAATCAACATAGGAATTTTCAAATAGAATCAAAGTGGGAAACTCTTTGAATCTCTCATAGTTTGTATATCTTGCAGGCACTGAGTGTCTTTTGTATGGGACAGTTTTTCATATTTATATGCATAAAAATTTATAAGATGAATAAACATCAGTGCCAAGTCCAGGCATGCTGAATATCCAGTATTATAAAGATAACTACAGTCTGGGATCCCTTGGGGATGTCTGACTGATGGCTTAGGCCACTCCCAATGGCAGTAGGACATCCTTAGTATTACCATGGAGGTGGGAGAGGCTCCCAGCACTGCCGCTGTGCTTGCCAGATGTGACCCTAGCTTCTGGCTGAGCGGCACTTCCCATGTGGGAGTTCACTATGTTGATCATCTTCCCCCTGGTGGTTAGTGCACATCATAGAGACTGGTCATTCTACCATTTGGTCAATTTGCATATTAGCTTTTTATTATATAAGATATTTCATCCAGCAGGAAAGCAATCCTGAGAATAAAGAATGAAGACAGAGATATCACACTCACTGACTTCAAATTTGACTACAACACTACAATAATCAAAACAGTATGGTAATGGCAGAAAGACAGAACAATAGGATAGAACTGAGATCCCCCTCAAAAAGAATCACATGCATATGGGAAAATATTTTTTACAAAGGAGGCAAAAACTTACAATGGAGAAAATGAAACCTTTTTAATAAATGGTGCTGGAAAATTGAAAAACCACATGCAAAAAGAATAAAGCCAGACTACAGTTTTTCCCAATATATATAAATTAACTAAAAAGTAATTCAAAGACCTAAATGTAAGACCTGAAACAATAAATTACATAGAAAAAAATCATAGGTACCAAATTCATAGACCCTGGTCTCAGAGAAGATTTTATGAATTTGATCCCAAAGTTAAAAGAAATAAAGGGAAAATAAATGAATGGCATTATATCAAACTAAAAAGCTTCTGCACAACAAAAGAAACCAACAACAAGAAAAAACCACAACCAAATGAATAACAGAAAACACATGCAAATGACAGGTCCAAAAAATAACTAATATCCAAAATATATAAAGAACTCATGCAATTCAACACCAAATGAACAAAAAATCCAATTTCAAAAATAGGCAGAGGACCTGAACAGGCACTTCGCTCAAGAAAACACAAATGACAACAGATATATGGAAAGATTCTCAACTTAACTAGCTATTAAACAAATGCAAATCAAAACTACAAGGAGATACCACCTCATACCTGTTATAATAGTTATTATTGACAAGACAAGTAATAACAAATATTGGAGAGGATGTACAGAAAGAGGAACACTCATTCACTGATCTTGGGAATGTAAACTGGCACAGCCTCTATGGAAAACAATATAGAATTTCCTCAAAATATTGAGAATAGAGTTACTATATGACCCAACAAGCTCTCTTCTGGGTATCTACAAGAAAAAATGAAAATATTTATTCACAAAGATATATGTACCTCTATGCTCATTATATCATGATTTATAGTGGCCAGTACATGAAAACAACCAGAGTTTCCTTTACTAGTTGACTAGGTAAAGAAGATGTGGTACATATGTACAATGGGATACGGCTCAGCCATAACAAAATATGATATACTGCCATTTGCAACAACATAGGTGAATCTTGGGAATATCATGCTAAGCACAATATGTCAGAAAAAAATTAAGAACCATATTATTTCACTAATATTAACAAATGAACAAAGAACAGCAAACAAACAAAAAAATCATAGACTCAGGCAACACTTACAATTGTTACCAGAGGAAAGGTGGGCAGGGGATAGTAAAGGGTAAGGGAGTCAGGTATATGGTGATGGAAGATTATTTGATTTTGAGTGATAGGCACACAATGAAATATACAGAGCAAGTTTAACAGAAGTATACACTTGAAACTGGTATAATCTTATTTACCAATCTCACCACAATAAATTTAATTAAAACTTATGAAAAATAAAAGTATTTGAGGGGTTGGATTAAAAACAACACAGAAAAAGGTAGTTAAGCTTATTGCCTAATATAGGAGATTCAGAGTTCCTTTTTATAAGCAAACCTACTATACTGATATTGGCAGGTCATCCAGGTCCATATTATGCTGCCCCGTGGAAATCTGGATCTAGTGGAAGCAATACACATGATGATGTTCATGAAACTCACTGGGCTGTAATAACATTTATTTGTCTCTTACCCATGAGTCTCATGTCTTATGCACAGCAACAAAGAGATTATAGTAGGAAAAATTTTTTGAATGCAAATAGTATAAAATTTCAGATCTTAAACATTTTTTGGCATGATTGCAAAATATTCTAGCCAAGCCGTTCAAATTATACTAAGTCACGAGTAGATGCAGACACACTTTACATAACTTCATTAAAAGGAAACATTATAATAAAATTTTTATTATAATTTGGTTCACATTTTGTAGTAAGTCAATTTTATTTACATTAAAAACAAAGGATAATACATTTATTCATTTATTTATTTAAAGACAGTTGAACTCCTTTGAATTATTCACAGAATATAAAAAGTTATTCAGATTTTAAAATGACACATAGGGCATCATACATACTCACAATAACAAGAAGTAAGAAATACAGACTTCAGAGCAATTTGAGTGTCCCTTCTTGAATGCTTTAGTCAGAATATATTTATGTAGTAATTTGAACTATTTCTGCATGTTATGAAATACTAGAGGCCTGGTGCACAAAAATTTGTGCATTCTGGGTGGGGGGGTCCCTTAGCCTGGCCTGTGCCCTCTTGAAGTCTGGGACCCCTCGGGGGATGTTCACATGTTGGCATGCCTGGCCAGCCTGGGTGAGGGGCAGAAGGCTGTTTTCATGCTGCCCACAATCCCCTTCAGGGTTTGGGTCCCTACTGGGGTGCCTGGCTGGAAACAGGTATCTGGGGTTTGTTTATCTATAATTGAAACTTTGTAGCCTTGAGTAGAGCTCAGGGCCCACAGGGCCCTGGCTTCCTCCATTGCCCAGGACAACTCCAGCTCTGTGGCTGCCGCCATCTTAGTTGAGTTAATTTGCATATCTGCTCCTGATTGGTTGGTGGACATGGCTTGTGGGCATGGCTTATGCTGTAATGGAGTGAGGGTTAATTTGCATATTACTCTTTTATTAAATTAGATAATATTTCTAGTTTATGGTTTTTATGACATCATGCACATTATTTATTTAATATGTTTTTACACAATACAACTTTGACATCTGGACATAAAGTTAATAAAGTCTAAGTTGCATATTTGGTGACATTCAATTTTCTTTGTTTAATAATATAAATGCTAAAATTGGATTTTTATTGTTGCAAGATAGGCATTTTTCCCCCTGTTCTATATTGTTAGAGGTCATTTCACTGAAGGCTACAAAAGCAATTGCCTCATCAAGCATGAAAAGAGGTACCTGAAAATACTTCAAACTTCTTTTGAATTCCCAAGGGCAATATTTTAATTGTCTATAGTGTTATATTGTTATAAAGCTGGTAAAAACAAATCTTCAAATGAATCTGTTCAAACTCAAGAGTTAAGCAAACATTTTTTTTTCTTTTTTCAAGTATTTGAGTGTTGGGGTAAAATAATTATTATGCTCTCTGCAAAGTCTTTACTCTTTAGTCCAAATTCAATTTTTAAATTGAATTGGCAATACTTAATTGAAGTTATATCTAATTCCTGCTTAATAAAACATAATAAATCATATCACAATATCAGCTTGAGAATTTTATGAGAACTCAATAGACAGATCAACTATGACTTAATAACATGTAAGGACATGATAAACAACCTTACTTGATTATGCACAGTGGTTTTACTATATATAGACAAGTCAATTATACTGATATTGTAATATCTAAGTGAGTTCTGGAAAATATTTTTATTATATACTTATTAGAAATTTCTGAAGGAAAAAGTGGCTTACTTTGTAAACAATTAGTAACAGTTTTACATAATAATTTATATATATCTTATAAGACTTTTTATTGATTTTTTAGAGAGAGATATGGAGAGGGAAAGAAAGTGAAATATTGATGAGAGAGAGTGAAACATTATTGTGTGAGTGTGGAACATCAATCAGCTACTTCCTGCATGCCTCCTGTGGGGGACTAAACCCACAACCTGGGCATGTGCCTTGACTTGGAATGGAACCAGCAACCTTTGGATGCATAGGAGGATGCCTGACCAAGTGCGTTACACCAGCCAGGGCATTCCATAATAATATAAACATAACATTTGAGAGAAATTCAATAATCCCATTCATTAGTTATCTATTCAAAATAAATATATTTTGTGAAGATAAGAAAATTAATCAAAGGAAGGTTAAATATGTTAACAAGTCTAAACACTAAGAACTGGTGAGGAGATATCCTAGACTTTCAGACTAATTGGAGAAACTTAACATTTTCATCTCAAACACTGTGTTGTATGCCCCTCATGGACTCAGATATAAATGGAGAAGTCATTATACTAAACATGCATAAACCAAATCATTATAATCCCCATAGGAAGCTCTGTTTAGTAGTGATACAATTTTTTCTCATGACATTGAAAAATAATCTTTCAAATTGCTTTTCAAATATTTATTCTCAAAGTTAAACATTTATAGAGGCCAAAAAAAAGAAGTTATATATTGGAAGTTGATTTAGGGGATTTTTCATTAAATTGCTAAGGAATTCTAAATTGTTTACTTACATAAGCTCATGTTCAACATCTCAAAATCTTTAGAGAGAAAACAATAAATTTAAATATAAGTAAACTATTACTGGATATGAATAGCCTGCATGGAAGGACTTATAATGCACATCCTACCTAATAAAAGAGTATTATGTAAATTAGTCACCACTCCACGACAAAGATGGTGGCACTCATAGTGGTGGGGCAGGACTCTGGCAGCGTCACACTGGCAACGTGAGCCCAGCAGGCATTGCCTCGGCAACTAGTGAGCAGCTTCCTTCCAGCAGGTAAGCACTGCCAGCAGGCAGGCCCCAGCAGGGCCTGCTACCAGTAGCCCCATGATCCAGATCGCAGAAAGGCACTGCGCGGGCAGGCCCAAGCAGCAGGGCCTTGCTTCTGGTTGCAGCCACAATCCGGATTGCGGGCAGGCACAGCGCAGGCAAGGCAAAGCATCAGGGCCTTGCTCCCCTTACCGCTATGATCCGGGTTGCAAGGAGGCACAGGGGCAGGGCCAAGCAGCAGGGCCTTGTTCCAGGTTGCTGCAGCGATCAGGGTCACAAGCAGGCATGTGCAACCGCAGGCAGCAAGCAGCAGGGCCTGCTCCTTGGTCACCACAGTGATCTGGGAGCAGGCAAGCATGGGCGGCAGATAGCACCTAGCCCACAGCTCAAGGGAGAGATCAACATGCAGGCAAGGCCAGGAGCCTGAGAGATCAACACAGAGGGGTGCCTGCTCCAAGCCTCCATGGTGTGACTTGGGCAGGCCCCCAGCAGACTGACAGACACACACACACACACACATGGGACACCTGCTCTGAGCTTCCTATGAAGCTGGGAGCAGTCCCCAGGTGGGGACACACACACTCACACACACATGGTGCCTGCTCACAGCCTCTTATGCATCTGGGGACCACACACACATGGGGCGCTTGCTCTGAACCTCTGCAGTACAGCTGAAGGCAGGACCCCAGTGGAGGCACACACACACACACACACACACACAGCGCCTGCTCTGAGCCTCTGCTGCCAGACTGTGGCCATCAGTAGGACATCCACTGAGGGGTCCCAGAGTGTGAGAGGGGGCAGGTTGGGCTAAGGGATCCCCAACCCCTCTTGCATGAATTTTGTGCACCGGGCCTCTAGTCTAATCTAATAAAAGAGCAATATGCTAATTGTGTCACTCCACTATATCCCAAGCCACTCCCACCAGCTAATCAGAGCAACTATATACAAATTAACCCAACCAAGTTGGCAGCCAATAGCCACTGAGCTAGAGCAAGCAGGAGGGTTGGTTGCCCCGGTGATGGAGGAAGCAAAGCTTCCCACCTGCCTTGGCCAGCTGCGGCCTCTGCTCAAGGAAACAAAGTTTCAATTATAGAAGATAAATCCCAGATACTTGCTTTTAGCCAGCCTCGCTGGTAGCTTGGGTCACTGGGGACCATGGCCAGCCTGTAAACAGCCATCAACCCCTCAGCCAGATGGCCCCACCCTCATGGGGTGAGGGTCCCTGCTGGGGGACTCAGTCAGCCTGCAAATACCATCAGCCCTTCACCAGGCTGGCCAGGCACCCCAGGAGGTACACCCACCCTGAAGGAGCTGTGGGCAGCATACAAACAGACATCAGCCCCTCATCAGGCTGGCCAGGCACCCCAGCGGGACCCCACCCTGATCTGGGACACCCTTTAGGACAAACCAACCATCCCCCACCCATGCACCAGGCCTCTGTCCTATATAATAAAAGGGTAATATGCAAATTGACCCTAACAGCAGAACGACTGGGAATGACTGGTCACTATGACACACACTGACCACCAGGGGGCAGATGCTCAATGCAGGAGCTGCCCCTGGTGGTCAGTGCGCTCCCACAGGGTGAGCTCTGCTCAGCCACAAGCCAGGCTGATGGCTGCCAGTATAGCGGTGGTGGTGGGCGCCTCTCCTGCCTCCTCAGCACTCTTAAGGAAGTCTGACTGCAGCTTAGGCCTGCTTAACGCTAGCAAGTGGATATCCCCCAAGGGCCTCCGGGCTGCCAGAGAGATGTCTGTCTGCCAGCTTAGTCCTGATCCTCTGGTGAGCCAGTCTAAGCCAGCAGGTGGACATCCCCCGAGTTTTCCCAGACTGTGAGAGGGCACAGGCTGGGCTGAGGGCCCCCCTCTCCCCTCTGAGTGCACAAATATTTGTGCACTGAGCCTCTAGTATACTATTAAAAGAAGCAAAATAATTTGATCATTGTGAGAATTAAAATTATTTTTTTTTCAAATACTATTGGCATTTTGCATATAGAGCAACTACATTCAAGAAAATAATTTTCAGAGTTATTATTTTAACTAAATCCCTAAGATATTGCAGTTCTTTTTAAGAAATTTTATCATTCCACTAAAAAAATCATTACTATATGTTCTGCATAATCAGGGAAAATTTATTTATTAATTAAACTATAGTAATTTGGATATAAATGATGTTACTGCTTCACTCTTTTCTGGAATTCGGTAACTTTCAAAAATAAATATTTGTGTTCTTTTAAGAGAATAGACTCATTTTCATGAAAATTGTCAATAATACCCTACATTTCTTCAGGAATAACACAAGTGTGTACATCTATGTGTTTAAAGGAAGATACTCTTTTATATTCTAAACTTTTAATTTCTCAATCAAAAATGCTACTTGCATTATTCTTTATACTAAGACAGCCTTCTAAAATTGGCTTGATGCTCATGAAAACTAGACACAATCTTCACACAAAATGTGTAATATTTTTGAGGCTTATTGTAATTTTATTTCATGTAATTCATTCATTTCATGTGTGCAACTCAATATTTACCATAAAAATATTATCCCAATAATTAACTGCAATATATCTTTTCTTACTTCTCCCCAGGAAAACACTATCTATACTTCTTTCCAATCCTTTTACGTTGAGAGAATTTTAGACTAACAGAGAAGTCATCAAATTAAGAAATTAATGTTGATATAGCATGATTAACTGAACTATAGAATTTATTTTGATTTTACCACTAAAGATCAGTTTAAGGTTCAGGATTCAATCTAGAATTAATGTATTTCTCATGTTTCTGTAACAGGCAAGTTAGTGCTTATTTCTTCCCTCACCTCAGTTTATACTCTACCAAGAGTTTCATATCTTCACTAGCGGATCAATGCACGAAAATTTGTACAAGAGTAGACCTTCCTTTCCCCGATTGCCAGCACCAGCTTCCTTCCTGCACCCAGGACCCATTCCCTCTGACCCTGGCTTCGTTCGGAATGATATCTGGTCTAATTAGCATATTACCCTTTTATTATTATAGATACTACAGGTGATTTGTTACTTTACTTGATTTTCGAGGTTAGCACATTCTTATCATGTGAATCCCTTAAAAGCAGAGAATCATTCATGGCTGTGGTTAGAGAAAGATGTGAAGGTAGAAGGAAGGTCAGAGAGATGTGATGTCTCTGGTTTTGACCATGGAGGAAACTGACCAAAACCCAGGGAGTTTAGGCAGCCTCCAGAAGCTAGAAAAGTCAAGGACATTGAGGAAGGAACTCAGCCCTACCAAAGCCTCATTGTAGCTCAGTGAGAGCCACGTGAAACTTCAAGCCTGAAAAACAGTAAGATAATACATTTGTGTTGTTTTAAGTGTGAATTTGTGGTAATTTGTTACAGCAGCAATAGAAATCTAATTAGAGCTTCTCCAATCTATAACAGATCGTCAAGTGGTTTGTTATATTTTATGATCTTAACATTTTTTTTAAAAAAGGGAAGTTCAATTATTTCCAGAATATGTCTCAATTGTGATTTGTCTAATGTTTTTTGGTCATAAGATTGGGAAAGTACCACAAAAGTTACATGTCCCTCTGTGAATAAATCAGGAATTATACGATCACATTATGGATATATGATGATAACTTTCAACACTTGGTTAAGGTGTCTTGCTAGAATTATCACTCTACATTTACTCTTTTTTTTTCTTTATAATATAGTTTATAATTTTTTACTTGAAAGTTGATGAATATAATATATTCCATTTTAACTTAATCATTTGTCCATTAATTTTTGTTTTCATTGGTGGGTCTAGCCTGTGGTAATTATTTCTGTGATATTCTACTGGTGATTTTCTAAGTCACCATCCTTCCTATATTTTAGTTGGAACTCTTCTTTAATAAAGAGTTATCGTCCTTCCTTCCTTCCTTCTTCCTCCCTTCCTTCCTCCCTCTGACTCCCTCCTTTTCTTTTTCCTTTTTATCTCTTTATTTCTTTAATAGTGTGAACACATGGATATTTGTTTTATCTCTTGGTTATAGTCAAGTGCTATCATTATTTATTTTGTTACTCAGGGTATTTCCATTTAGGCCATCGGGAATTCTCTCGAGTTAGTTCCTTAGATCCTTTTGACATTCTTGTCTTTTTCTCCTCCTTCTTTAACATTGGAATCATTAGATTCTATAAAGAATTATGACTTTTCCTGGTGAATAATAAGGATCTGGGCAGTAGATTCACTTTTTGCTACTAGAGTTTAAAAGCTATATTTTGCACTAGAAGAGGCAAATGTATATTTTTAGTGATTGATACCAGAATAAATTTTGGGTTAAAGAAAAACAAAATTTACACTGTAGTTTACTAATAGACTCAAGTTAAATTTGTTCAGTCTGTAGTCATATATTTTTATTTTTTCATTATTTGAAAGTTGAAATCAGAAAACACAAGTTTCATTGTGCTTATTATTATCATTGTGCATAATGACCACAGTGACTTAAAATGGACATTCAAGAAAATAATCAGCATTGCAGATTATTACTGATAATTATGTCTTGAAGCAAGAATAAATTAAGCATAAAATATTTAACATAAGAGAAGAGTAGAGTAAAATAAAATTAAAATTAAATACGAAAAATTTCCCCAAACAACTGTTGTTCTTGAAGAATTTAAATCCGGGGCAGTCACCATAGGTCTAAAGGACAGTCATGAGCAATCTTGCATGTGCTTGCAGTAATCTGTACTAAGACCCTTGATAATTTTACTCATTGCATCAGAACTATTCATGGTGGTAGCTTAGAATCCCAAAATATGTTTTTACTTGGAAAAAGAGACTTGACACTCAGAAAAAAGTATTACCCATACAATACAATCTTGAAATGTATAACCTACTTAAAATTAACGAACTTTATTTAAAACTAGGGGCCCGGTGCACAAAAATTTGTGCACTCAGGGTGCAGGGAGTCCCTCAGACCGGCCTGTGCCCTCTCACAGTCTGGGATCCCTCAGTGGATGTCCTATGATGGCTCCAGTCTGCCAGGCGCCTTCTGTGTGTGTGTGTGTGTGTGTCACCACTGGGGACCTGCCCCCAGCCGCATCTGAGGCTCAGAGCAGTCCTCCTGTGTGTGTCTACCTGCTGGGGGCCTGCCCCTAGGCACACCGTGGAGGCTTGGAGCAGGCACCCCTCTATGATGATCTCTCAGACTCTTGCCCTCCCATGCAAGTTGTTCTCTTTTTTGAGCTGTGACCAGGGCTGGGTGCGGCCTGCCTCCCAAGCTTGCCTACTGCCCATCTTCCTCCAGCCACCAGAAAGCAGAGAAAACCCCGCCTCGTGGTCAGGCCAGCCTTTTCCTGCTCCCTGATCCCTGGAAGGGATCTGGAGAGCCGCCAAGCAGGAATCCAGTCCCCAAGAGCTTGCTTTCCCACTCCCCAGTGGCCCCCAAAGGGCCTGGGGAGCCGCCAAGCAGGCCACTGACTTTTTCCCACTCACCCGTCCCCTGCTGCCTTCCTTTCCCACTTCCCGGTGCCACCAAGGGGTCTGGGGAGCTGCCAAGCAGGCCCCTGGCCCCTGCAGCCTTGCTTTCCCGCTACCCGGTGCCCCACAAAGGGCCTGGGCAGCTGCCAAGCAGGCCAAGACCGCCCCGCTGCCTCTTTCCCGCTCCCCAGCCCGCCACCTTGCTTTCCCACTTCCTGGTGCCCTGCAAGGGGCCTGGGAACCCCAACAAGCAGGCTGCCAACCCCCTGCCGCCTCCTACCCACTCCCCGATGCCCCTCCAAGGGCCTGGGAAGC